>JAXGGA010019582.1:0-19826 GCA_038373865.1 Uloborus plumipes
ACTTTGCAGAAAAAACCATACTGTCACTAATTGTATCATCTAAAAAGGCGACATGCACAGGGACATTAATAAATATTGAACCAGCTTGATGCTCCTCACAACAAAACTTTAAGAGTGTAAAGAGCACTTTTCCACTTACCGGCACGGCAACGATAAATCGTAGACGATTGTTGTCATCCGACATTGGAGTACGCAAAATGCATTAAAATATGCTATGCGCTTTTCCATCTCCCGATTCAAGGACGATTGTGTTGTCTCCGACCAAAAGATGTCGTTTGTCGTCCCATTCGTGTCGGAATGCATCCGTCTTGCCTTCAAAATCGGGACGACATTCATTCATCTGTTTACTTTCTTCGAATTAGCAACATATAGCAATGGTCGTTCAATTTTGACATCTCTGCATTAATAAAATATACGCTTAAATTCGCAGACGATAGATAAAAAATTGCAATGAAATAATTTTATTCTTTTTACTATTTTGTTTCATTATTGTTGCTCACATGATATTAATTGCGACGCAAAAGCTCAGATTTTCGTTTTGATTTCAGAGCGATAAATGGCGAATCTATTCGTCGAGACATTTCATTTTGATGCCCCAGAATGAAATGTACTGTAATGAAGCGATGGTGTTCAACGGAGAGACGACTGACAACAAAACATATTTATTTTTTTTAGTAACAACAAAATGAGCGTATATAATCGCTTGGTACTAAAGAGCAAAATACTAAAGCGCACGCGCGAATGTTGATGTAAACTCGAGTGAGATATACTGCCATTTGATTGGTCAGTCATTTTTACTTCTCGATACGCGGTAGAAGGAGAGAAAATTCTCGCTTGGGCACATTAGGGCTTTCAGAGCAGCACAAAATTTGACAAGCGACTACTTTTTCGACTATTCTTGCTTGTCGTGAGGGAGTAATAGACGTCACTGGAAGTTCCAGGAAGTTTCAGAGTAGGGCCCAAGGGGAGGGAATGAGTAACAAAAAATGTGACATCGCGTATTTTTTAATAAGAATATGCTTATGAAAAACTTTGTGACATGTGACAAAGGAAAAGAGGAGGGGTAAGGTGCAGTGCGGCACTTAGTGACAGAGGAGGGGAAGGGGATCATAAATATTGAAAAAGTATGACATAATTTTTGAACACTTGTTTTTTTTTTTGCTTTGGTTCATGTTTGATATTTTTTGCTACATTGATTTTAACTGTATTTCAGTAGTTTTATTTGCTCAGCATCAACGAATTCGAAATGTTACAACCTTTCGCAGTATCGACATAAAACTGGACCTCAGCCAATAAACAATCTGTAAAAAGTACTGTAATGAAGCCCGTATGTAAATGACGAGAACTAAGTTCATTAAAAAAGACAACTAAGTGATAAATTATAGTGCCCTTTCAAATGTCTTTAGAATACAGCACGAATTATATTCCTGAAAATAACTCAACGTTAGGTAAGAGCAAAATCGTTATTCATAGATAAACTGACTTGTAATAACTGCTTAAAAATGAATATGCTACTCAATTAATATTGAAATTGTGCTCCTATTATAGAATAAAACCTTTTACGCATATTTAGTTCGAAATTTGGTTCTTAGTTTGCTGGCTGATCTTTTTTTTATTTCTTTTTTTTCTCCCGATTCTTGAATTGTTTAATATTTTGTTACCTATATAAAATTTACTCCACGATGAAAATAGTAAAACATATACAACGAACTACTGAACGACTGATATAGCGTCTTACTGCAACCAGGAGACATGACATTGGTGGTTTATATGCCGGATACGGTGGGAACCTTTAACGTCTGCTCATCTTAGAAGGCATTTTATATCATATCGAAAACTCCAAAATTGGACTGATAATTCGTGAATGTCTTTCCGGATGAGGGTAAATCTAGTTTGAGTGGCTATTCTGAAACGTATACACATCTGGAAAGAGGAAAGAACCTAAAACGACACCTCCAACGTGATAAAAAATTACCGGTTGAAACGTCGCGGAGTTCTCGCTTTTAGAGGCATCAGGATTTTGGTCTTAAAGACCTTCCTATCCTCGAAGGAGATGAAATCGCTAGGACTCACTGTTATAGTGAGGTTCTCCATTCTTGTGTGCACTTTTTTAGAGGTTCGATGGATCTTTAGTTCCTTTTGAGGGACGACAAAACCCCCATCATATCTCACTGACTGTCGTAGAGCTGTCGGAGAGTAAGAATTGAAGGGCTTGGATGATGAAGGGGCTATGTTATATTTTAACAAGAAGTTCTGTCAAGAACTAAACGAGCCTACTTTCCCGTACATCGACATCGGCATTCTCGCATCTGATCATTATTCTCTTGATTATCTGAGACTTAAAATTATGTCAAACATACCTTTTTAGCACTTAGAGCTGATTTCGAAAAGCAAAATATACCCCTTTCATAAGATGAAATAGACACGTAAAAAGTAATTAACGAATAAATAAAGTTTTGTCGCACCTTTTAAAGAGTGTAACTGTTACAGTTTCCTCCGAAGAAAAATTCCTCCATCGTTTTCAAAAAAAATAAATAATAATAATAATAATAATAATAATAATAAATAAATAAATAAATAAAAGTACAAAGAGCATCAAAACACATTTTATCAAAGAAAGAAAAAAAAAGAAAAAAAAAACTCGTCCGTTAATAAAATGTCTCGAATTTCACTTTTAATCTGTTGCCAGTTGTTAAATATAAATAAAGAATAAAATGTTCTCGTGAATGAAAAATTTTTGTTACAAAAAAAACATCGTCTGCCAAAAAAAAAAATAAATAATAATAATAATAATAAAATAAAACAAATGAATAAATAAACAAAAAATCGTCTGCACAGTCAGTAATTTTTTTTTCTGAGCCTGCATTTCCGCCATGTTTGCGGAGTCGGAGTCGGAATCAGAGTCCTCACAGAAGATTACTCAGAAAAGTACGTTACAAACATTATTTATCAAAACCATTTTCTTACAAAGTTAGTTTGAAGGAAATCCGACTTTAAGTTCAGGATCAACATTCAACTTAAATTCCCCGTAGACGCTAATGTTAATTTTTTTTTCTGAACGGTTCAATATTGAACGAAAAATGGTTCAAATCAAAAAGCGAAATATGGGAATGTATGGGAAAGCCTCTCCGAGATCTTTCAAACAAAAAAAAGTTTATTCCATTCGGACGGTTCACTCAAAAGTTATTAGGTGGAGAAAGGTTGCTTAAACGGTTCAATGTTGAACCAAAAGTGTTCAAATTGAAAATTTAAATACGGTAATAAAGTATCCTTGCCGAGATGCTTCAAACAAAAAAAAGTTTGTTTAAATCGGACTGTTCATTCAAAAGTTATTAGGGGTGACAGCTTGATTGAGCGGTTCAATGTTGAACGAAAAATTGTTCAAATCGGAAATGTAAATACGGGAATGAAGTACCCTTGAAAAGATCTTTCCAACAAAAAAAAGTTTGTTCAAATCGGACTGTTCATTAAAAAGTTAGTATCGCGGGACCGGTTTTTTGAACGGCTCAAAGTTGAACCAAAAATTGTTCAAATCAAAAAATCAAATATGGGAATGAGCTGTACTCGCCGAGATCTTTCGAACAAAAAAAAATTTATTCCATTCGGACGGTTCACTCAAAAGTTATTAGGTGGAGAAAGGTTGCTTAAACGGTTCAATGTTGAACCAAAAGTGTTCAAATTGAAAATTTAAATACGGTAATAAAGTATCCTTGCCGAGATGCTTCAAACAAAAAAAAGTTTGTTTAAATCGGACTGTTCATTCAAAAGTTATTAGGGGTGACAGCTTGATTGAGCGGTTCAATGTTGAACGAAAAATTGTTCAAATCGGAAATGTAAATACGGGAATGAAGTACCTTGAAAAGTTCTTTCCAACAAAAAAAAGTTTGTTCAAATCGGACTGTTCATTAAAAAGTTAGTATCGCGGGACGGTTTTTTGAACGGCTCAAAGTTGAACCAAAAATTGTTCAAATCAAAAAATCAAATATGGGAATGAGCTGTACTCGCCGAGATCTTTCCAACAAAAAAAAGTTTGTCCAAATCGGAATGTTCATTCAAAAGTTATTAGGGGGGGACAGGACAGACCGACGACCGACCGACCGACACACAAATTCCCCATCTCAATACCCTACTTTCAAATTTTAATTTTTCGATATTCATTTTACCTTTTTATTTTTTAACTTGGCGATATTTTTTGGACTTGGCGATATTTTTTAACTTGGCGATATTTTTTGACTTGGCGATATTTTTTAGATGCATGAGGCCACGTTTGATGCGCTATTCGTCTTTCGTTTATTTTTAACGGGAAAGGTAGTGCGAGGAGGAGAAAGGTAAATGGCAGGTAAGCAAATAAAACTTGGTACATCTAAAAGCAGATTTCATTAGACCAATTTCATGCGCACACTAACGACAAAACAAGAAAGCAAAAAAGCTGCAAAAAAAAAAAAAAAAACCTTGAACTTTAATTACTCGCAATTTCTGTTTTGTCACATAACCCCTTCATCTTCCAAGCATTTCAATTCTAAACGCTTAGATTGCCTAACAAAGTCTTAGGTTATGAACCCAATCAAGCATGTATGGAACAGTCTAGGGAGACGTTTAGCAGCCAGTAATTTACTGCCAGTAACGACACTGGGACTGATATTTACTCTCCAGTAGGAATGGGCAGCAATGCTACAGCAACTCATTGACAGAATCATATTTAGCATCAACAGGTGGTGTAAAAGCTACACATCAGACAGGGGAGTTCATGTAATCTACTAAAACCTGGAAGTTTCTTGCTGAATACCTTTCACATTAATGTTCCGACCTTCCGTCGCATTGTGCTCTGTGCTACTTTTTTAGCCTACTTTCCCGTTAAAATTAAAAGAAAGACGAAAAAAGTATTAAAAGTAGCTTAATGCATCTAAAAAATATCGCCAAGTCCAAAAAATATCGCCACGTTAAAAAAATATCGCCAAGTCCAAAAAATATCGCCAAGTTAAAAAAATTAAAAGGTAAAATGAATATCGAAAAATTAAAAATTTGAAAGTAGGGTATTGAGATGGGGAATTTGTGTGTCGGTCGGTCGTCGTCGGTCGTCGGTCGGTCGGTCTGTCTGTCCCCCCTAATAACTTTTGAATGAACATTCCGATTTGGACAAACTTTTTTTTGTTGGAAAGATCTCGGCGAGTACAGCTCATTCCCATATTTGATTTTTCGATTTGAACAATTTTTGGTTCAACTTTGAACCGTTCAAACAACCTGTCCCGCGATGCTAACTTTTGAGTGAACAGTCCGATTTGAACAAACTTTTTTTTGTTCGAAAGATCTTATCAAGGATACTTCATTCCCGTATTTACATTTTCGATTTGAACAATTTTTCGTTCAACATTGAACCGTTCAAGCAACCTTTCCCCACCTAATAACTTTTGAGTGAACCGTCCGAATGGAATAAACTTTTTTTTGTTTGAAAGATCTCGGAGAGGCTTTCCCATACATTCCCATATTTCGCTTTTTGATTTGAACCATTTTTCGTTCAATATTGAACCGTTCAGAAAAAAAAATTAACATTAGCGTCTACGGGAATTTAAGTTGAATGTTGATCCTGAACTTAAAGTCGGATTTCCTTCAAACTAACTTTGTAAGAAAATGGTTTTGATAAATAATGTTTGTAAAGTACTTTTCTGAGTAATCTTCTGTGAGGACTCTGATTCCGACTCCGACTCCGCAAACATGGCGGAAATGCAGGCTCAGAAAAAAAATGACTGACTGTGCAAACGATTTTTTGTTTATTTATTCATTTGTTTTATTTTATTTATTATTATTATTTTTTTTTGGCAGACGATTTTTTTTTGTAACAAAAATTTTCATTCACGAGAACATTTTATTCTTTATTTATATTTAACAACTGGCAACGGATTAAAAGTGAAATTCGAGACATTTTATTAACGGACGAGTTTTTTTTTTCTTTTTTTTTCTTTCTTTGATAAAATGTGTTTTGATGCTCTTTGTACTTTTATTTATTTATTTATTTATTTTATTATTATTATTATTATTTTTTTTTTTGAAAACGATGGAGGATTTTTTCTACGGAGGAACTGTAACAGTTACACTCTTTAAAAGGTGCGACAAAACTTTATTTATTCGTTAATTACTTTTTACGTATCTATTTCATCTGATGAGAGGGGTATATTTTGCTTTTCGAAATCAGCTCTAAGTGCTAAAAAGGTATGTTCAACATTATTTTCAGTCTCAGATAATCAAGAGAATAATGATCAGATGCGAGAATGTCGATGTCGATGTACGGGAAAGTAGGCTCGTTTAGTTCTTGACAGAACTTCTTGTCAATAAAGTTTCTTTTTATCCTTTTGATTTCTTTTTCGATAAGCGTTGCTTACATTACCCGTCTTGGGGATCTTAAGGTAATTTTTGTTATTGATTTTAAAAGCATTTTTTCAACGTTATACTGAAAAAACCGTCTCGTATTTAATTTGTGAATTATTGTTCTAATTCTGGAAAAGGAACTTTTCGAAAACAATTCTTACTCAAAAGGAGTAAAAGAACACTGAATTCTTGAAGCTCCCTAAATGTCAACTTGCATTTTGCAAGCCTCAACGTGCACTTGATAGAGAATTCTATTGGATGAACTTGCGAACTTGACTGATGTCGCCTTTTCTCCCCCCTGGCGGCTTTTTTAAATTTTTGGCAAATGAACGAAGCGGCGTATCGGATTGGAAGTGGAACAAAAACAACCTTGGATGATGGACCGCTTAAGTACTTCGATACTTGGCTCCAATCTGGTGCTTGGCAGGTAGCCCCCACACGTCAGAATAATTGCCTGCGAAACGTCGGGAAGCTTTCGCAACTACTTTGCAAAGAGGGATTTAAATTTTAATGAATAACCTTTGCTCTAAAGGAATTATTATGTTATTTTAAGTGTAAAATAAATCAAGCTTTTAGAAGTTGATTCGGAGTTTTATGTGTGAGTATTTTAAAATTTAGAAATTATGGTTGGTAGTAAATTTATTACAAAGATTTGTTGAGTTATAGTTTTACACAGAAGCGTAACGAGTCGCACTTTAGCTAAATACCGGGTACTCGGCCGTTTATTACGTTGCTGAGTACCGAGTTTTCGATATTAGGGATGCACCGATTAATCCGCCATTTTGTTGATTATTAATAATCGGTAAAATTTTGCCAATTAATCGGCGGAAACAATATTTTTAAATCTAGTGTTTCCAAGAAAACCTTCACTAAGAAACAATGATGAATAATTTTACTATAAGTAAATAAATAATTTTCTGAAATCCTTACTATAGCATGAAGGAGGAAAGTGTACACAATAAAAACAAAAGAAATAGTTCATAGTGCGTAAAACTGAGTAGAATATTAAAAGATAACCTTCACAGCTAAAGTCATATATAACACTATTTGGAATAATTAAATTCCGAAGGAAAAATATGTTTTAAATAAAATTACTTTACTGCCTTAAACAAGGAACTACGATAAATAAATTTATAAACAAAAAAAATAATAATTTTCTGCAAACGTAAGTATAACATGTAGTACAAAAGTCCAGTGAGTAAAAACAAAACAAATAAGCCTCTATATGCATTACGTAACATCTAAGGTGCCTCCATCTAGTGGGGAAACTGGGTGTCAAAATTCTCGTGGCAATGGCCTTTGTCGATAGTAGTAGCAGTGAATGCACAAGGTCTGCAAGGAGTTCGTTTCCAAAACGCAGCCTCGTTTGAAACTATAACGATCTCCAAATCCAGAGAATGGCATGAAAGATGAAAGTAATAGTGCTTGACTTTTTTTAACGTTACGAAAATTTCCTCACTTCAACATTCAAGAGCACAGCAGTCTGGCACACCTTTTCCTTTCCCAATTAAACATTTGCATTATGTCACAGCTCAAAGTCATTGCAAAATGTCAAAATTTTAAAAAGAAGAATACATTTCGGAAGTTTTTTTAAATAAATTTTTTGTGCAGTATAAAGACTAGTGACTTGATCATCCAGAAAATAGAGAGAAAGAGAAGCAAAGTTGTGCCATCTGTCACACATTGACAACCCCCCCCCCCACCCGCAGTACCAATACGTCATTTAGGGAGGGTCAAGAAAAATTTTGTGAGTGGGAGTGGTTTTCACTGTTTTCCGGTAATTTACATTGAGTACAAACCTTTTGCGCCCCGTCCCCTCGAGACTGTCTCTAAACTTTTTCATACCAAATTGCTCATACCTATCCAAAACATCATTCTCCATTTTCAAATTGGGAACTCCACTAAATGAAACTTCGATTAACGTTAAGGGGAAAGGAAATAAATCTGGTTGACATTACGATTGATAAAAAGAACTAGTCCTTGAAGATAAGGAATGAAACTTTGTTATTTAACTACTTTTTAGCAATTATTTGCGCAACGACGAAAGCGAATTCGGAAAAATATTTCACTCAGTTGATTACTAGCAAAATTTAAAAACCAGTGTCAATATCGTTCAATTCAAAACATGTTTTAGTTTAAAATAGAAATTAAGTTCTAACAAAAAGGTGTAGGAGCCCTATATTCTTCAAAACTTATATTGATGCTCAAAAATAGTTTGAAATTCCATCTATTCTAAAAACTCACATAAAAAGAGAACACATTTAGGATCTGAGCTCTCAAACAAATTAAGCCTTGGTTTCAAGTGCAGTTTTGAAACATCATCTGCTGCTATTTCTTTGTTAAACTTGACATGAAAAGTGTCAAATTATGTAACACAAGGCTGTTGCAGTTTCCTTTAACTCTCAATAAGCGTAGTTAGTTAGTCCATAGTTGTCCCAGAAGCTCAATGAACTCGAAACGTGAGTGGTTAAAAACGTTCCTGGGTGATAGGTAAAGGATTACGTTTGTTCCTTTGTGTATTAATTTGAGTGTAAGCTATGTTTATACATATTTCTCTTACCGTTTTTTAAGTTTTTTAAGACATTTCTCTTTCTTTCATTACCAATTATTATTTACTGATTTATTTTTAAAATCATGAATTGCGGAATGAAATTCAAGCATTTTTTGTGCGTGCGTGTAATGGTGAATACTGAGAAATTTGAAAGCTCAGCACTCATCTGGCTTTTTTTTTTCCTTCTTTTTTTTCGGATGATATTCAGAGTTAAGGCGTTTTGTTTTTAGATACATTTTTTACTGCCGGCCAGCTTGTCTAGTGGACAGAGAAGTCTGACTCGGATTACGAGTCCGAATCCCGGTTCGGGCAAGGATGTAATTTCTCTTTCTTCTGTCCTTGTCCTTTTTCTGTGTGAATGTGTGCTGTGAATGGCTACCTGATCTACGAACGGATCCTTTTGGCATGTGTGTTGAAAAAAATCGGACTTCCTCCTTAATGGTGCTGGTAAAAACGGAAGCCATACCAATTTTGCCTTAAACCGAGTAGATACATCTACTCGGGCTCGGATAGCCGAGTGGTTTCAGTAACAATAGCTACAACATATATGCTTTATTTCAAAAATGAGGTCGTGTTTCGTACAAACTGGGGTGGATACAGACTAAGAGTGGGAGGGGGAATGAAGAGTAAAGAGCTTAAGGTACGAAAATATTTTGGAACTTTGGATGATACAAAAAGGAATCAAATTGGTCCGGAGCATGAAATTTGCTTATGAATTTCGTAAGCAATAAAAGGAAAATGTTTCAAATACTGTCAGCCCCACTTAATCGGGTAACGGATCAACGAATATCCCGCTTATACGAATAAAACATTTCCGAATATTTCCATGCCATAGACGCAAAGTTAAAGATCCCTGTTTAATCGAATACCCTGCTTAATCGAATAATATTTCTTAGAACCGACAGTGTTCGTTTGAGGGAGGCCAACAGTATACTTATAAAAATAAATCGAGAATTTTAAAAAGTACTGTATTACTTACATTTCATTTGAGCATAGTGTGTAATAATATATTTGCCTAACATTCGACATCCATCCGTCTTGTATGCAATTACACTAGTCGACAAATTTTCACTTTTTTTCCCTAACAAAGATGAAATTAACTGTTTTTGATTAATTTTGCAGTGTAGAATTCAAAAATAATAGTAAAAACGCTGTAGCACGTACAGTTTTTTTGTTATGAATTTCTAAAAAGTACTGAGCATAACTGAAAAAACATATCAAACACACCTTTTTTCAAGAGGAAAGGATCATAATATTAACTCCTAACTTTTTTTGAAGTTTCAAGAGAGACTCAAAGTTCAAAATCATGACCACTAATAGCAAAGAAGGGGTTCTTAGGGGGGTGTGCCTCCTCAAAATGAGCAAAAAATCACCAAAAATCATCTTTTCATTCTTGTTTTTTTAAAATGACGTTTAAAAAAAAATTTCGATGTAAAATCAGAGGATAGGACCCCCTCCTATGATTTCTACGTCCGAAAAAAATTTCGCGCTGTAAAGAAAAATTAAAAAAAAAAAAAAATAAAAACCGATTTTATGACTGTCGCACGCTAAATACAAGACACATCGCAGGTCTTCAGAAAGACGGCGTATTCTGGCTGGTTCTTATGTAAAATTATCCCCAAAATCCAAATATGGCCCCTTTCCTCTCCATAACTCTCGACTTTTTGCGGAAAGCCCCCCCCCCCCGCCTCCTCTGATACAAAGCCGTAAAATGAAAAACAAAAGATCGTTTTTTTTTATATATTTTTTTTTTATTTTATTTTACAGCGCGAAAATTTTTTTGGGCATAGGAATAATAGGAGGGGGTCTTATACTCTGATTTTACACCAGAAAAAAATTTTAAAACGTCATATTAAAGAAACCAGAATAAAAAGATACTTTTTCATGATTTTTTGCATATTTTGAGGGGATACACTCCCCTCGTCCCCCTTTTTTGTTATCGGTGGTCATGATTTCGGACTTTGAGTCTCCCTTCACCTCCAAAAAAATTTGGGAATTTATATTTTGCTCCTTTTCCCTCCAAAAATAGGCATTTGTTGCGAAAATCATAAAAAATAGTAAACAATTATTTTTTTTATTATGGAAAATTGAGACGTGGTGGGACTTTTTTACTTGCAGGTATTTAAATAACTATATGAATACGTAATAAAAAATAATAATTTGGTTGTTGTTAGTGAACCACGGTCGACCAGTGTTATTAACCTATGGTGACATACAGGAAGGAAGAATGGATAATTATGCCGTCAGTTTAGGAGGCAGGAGGAGGAGGGGTTCATGACTCTAACCAAGTATCCACCCTGTATGCAAGCTATATTGAAAAATGTTCGAAATTTGAAGATTTTTTTTTTACAATTTATCTCCAAGTAGCATAACTAGAGGGTAATATTACAATAACGTACATTCCTTACTGCATAGATAATTTGGTACTACAGTAATTCAAATTACGCAAGTTTCATTGTAGTATAAAAATGAAAGAAACCTGCTTTAAAAAAATGCTGCTGATAACTATAAGGTACTTAACAAAAATGAAGCGTAGTAAATTATGGAACCGATCACATTTCATAAACCGCAATTTGGACCAGTTACGTTGGTCAAACTCCTGTAAGAAACAAAATTGCAAAAACATTTCAAATGGAGAAGGCTAAATTTGCAATAATTCAGACTTAAACTAAGCATAGCAAATAATATCGAAGTATTACATTTCACTAAATTGGAAAAGGCGAAACTGCAGTCTTTGGACACTGTAACTAAGCTGTTCGGTATTTGCTTTCGGAATTGCTTTTAAGTTTTTATTGTTTAAGGCAGTAGAAGAATAAAAAGGAATAGATGCTGTCCGTCCGTGAAAACCGCGCCTAGCACTCGCGAGCCATTCCACTTAAAAAAGGGGTGGTGGGTTGTGAGTGGGAACTTTCTGAAGTTTTCAATTTAAAACTTGTATTTTTTGCTTTCCTTTTGACATATTCAACGAAACTATGTATTTGAAATTATCATCGTTCTAC
Source organism: Uloborus plumipes (assembly GCA_038373865.1). Lineage (NCBI taxonomy): Eukaryota > Metazoa > Arthropoda > Arachnida > Araneae > Uloboridae > Uloborus > Uloborus plumipes. Next base: position 11,914 of record JAXGGA010019582.1, read on the forward strand.
GTTGTTTGATACGGCTCAAAATGCTTCTTATTATTCTTTCCCTTATTGTTATCTTGCTTGTCACCCCTATTTTGGTAAGATCAGAGAAAACTTGGCGCATGCGTAAATACGTGGAAGGTTTTACCTAAGAAAATCAGACAGTAGTCACTAGATTTTGTGTTCTAAAAGGCGCTATTTTTGCAGACATCAGCAAAATGACTTACCATAGCTATATAAAAGTCAAAAATTCCCACAATTATTTTATTTTAATTTTCCTAAGAATTCAAAAAGTAAGTTTTAAATGAAAATTTTAGGCAAATGTTTAACTTCGTAGTACTCTTTCTAAAAAGGAAAGCCTTTGTTTTTGTACAGTTGTCTGGAAACCTTTTGGGACCGTGTCCAAGATGTGCATCTTGCTTAAGGTTGCTGATTTTTCTGTCTTTAAGGTGCAGTGAACTAGTTGGTGCGACTTCTTAAATTTCCTTGTAACACTGGCGAACATGTTTACTAACTTACCAGCCAAAAAAGAAAAAGAAGAAGAAAAGATAATTTAAGAAAAACGTTTTGCTTATGTTGCATTTTTTTTCTTGGAGACAGATAAATTGTATTCTTCAAAGGAGCATTTGAACTACACAGTTAAGTAATTAAAAAAAAAAAAAAAACAAAAACAAATTGTTGACCACGCGATTGTTATTGAAGAAAAAGCAGAAAGAGAATCTCAATTACGAAAAGGATATCGGCAAATGTAGTGGCGTAGCTAGAACAGTCCTTTTGCTTTTTTTAAATATATTTTTTAAAGGATTGGGGAGTCTTTCTTAAATAAAGAAAAAATAAAGATTCTAGAATCATTGCATTAATGCATAAGCATCGAAACATTCCCATCCCCTTGTTGGAACTAAATATAAAAGGAGGGGATGTGTGTGTGCATTGTGTAATCTCATGCAATTTGGAATGTGGTGTTTTATGTTTAAATGTATGTATAAAAATGTATGTATGCTAAATTTTGTTCTTTTGAAATTCCAATTTTAAGCAAAAAGTTCTCATCCATTGCTGATATAAGGAAGAAAAAAAAACCCTCACCCTTTAAATATCTATTCCGATTGAAAGACCATATACTTTTTTTCTTACAATAGATGAATTTTACTCAAATTTTCTGTCAATCAGTTGACAGTTTGACTTTTTTTAATTTATACTTAGCATGTTTTTTAATGTGTGGATTTGAGGTCTTTGCCTCATTTTTACGGGTTGTTACATTTTTGTACTTTCCTTTGTTTTCCTCTCTATCTCACACACACACCATTTTTTCCTTTATACATGATCAAAAGATCATTGATTCCGATTTCCTTTAATCGTTTACATTTGCATCATCTTGAATGCTTTTTCCATCATTTCTTATTAAATTTGGCATACAATTAATTATAGCCATGAAGGGAGCAAAGGGGGGGGGGGTCGGACCCCGCGTAAAAATTGCACTAATATAAGTAGTTTTCTGTACATAATTTAAAAAATATTTTAAAACGGGAGGGTGAGCTCCCGCATTTACGCTACTATTTCGAGATCTAAGCCAATGATCTCGCCCATCTTGACCTTGATAATGTTGACTTCTTTTTTGGAAGCTCAGTATAAAAAAGAAGTAACGAATTTTGGAATTTTGGATGATACATTAATACTAATTTGGATGATACACTAATTTCATGACATTTTATATTTTCGTAAATTGCTCATGGGTCATTTTCACCATATGCTTAAATTTCAGAATTTTTAAGTATTTTTTTAACTTGCTATTTTCTTCTAGAATTACTAACAGATGTTTTGTCACATACACTGCTCGACATTGAAAATGCAACACCAAGAAGGAGTGGTCAGAAATTGATGAAATTTGGTAAGAAGACAGAGACAGCATGGAACAATAAGTGATATTTATTTCAAAATAAATAAGCAAAATTTAGAGCGAGGACGACGTCGGCTCAGTAAGAAGTAGGACCACCGCGGACAGCGATGCACGAAGCAACACGTCTAGGCATGGAGTCAAATAAGATGGTGTCCTGAGGGATGGCACTCCATTCCCTTTCAACCATTTGCCACAGTTCGTCCTCTGAACGAGGCAGTGACAGGTTCTGCAAACGGCGTCCAATCACGTCCCACACATGTTCGATTGGTGACAAGTCAGGAGAGTATGATGGCCAGGAAAGCATCTGTACACCTCGTAGAGCATATTGGCTGATTCGAGCACTGTGAGGCCGGGCGTTATCCTGTTGAAAAATTGCATTTGGCAGACCCTGAAGGTAGGGGATTGCCACCGGCCGCTGTACATTATCTACATATCGTTGGGCCGTCATAGTGCCCCGAATACGAACTAGAGTTGATACGGAATTGTATGCAATAGTGCCCCAAACCATTGTGCCACGTTGTCGCGCTGTGGGGCGTTCCACAGTTACTGCCGGATTCGATCTTTCTCCACGTCGACGCCACACACGTATGCGATGACTATCGCTGGACAAACAGAAGCGGGATTCATCTGAGAACACTACGGTTTGCCATTCTGCCATCCACGTCGCTCTGGTCCGGCACCATTCCAAACGTTGGAGTCTGTGCTGTGAGGTCAATGGCAGTCTTCTTAGCGGGAGCCGTGATTGCAGGCCAAGTGCAACCAGTCGACGGGAAATGGTTCTGGTCGACACAGGAACATCCAGAGTACCTTGCACTTGCTGCAGAATCGACGTACAAGTGACTTGCGGGTCCGCCACAGCTTGTCGGTGAATCCGTCGATCCAAGCGGTCTGATGTCACTCTGGCTGCACCTGCACCCCTCAATGTGGCTACATTTCCTCTTTCCAACCATCTCCGACACAGCCGATGCACAAGTGCTTGCATCCATGTGGGTATCAGCTGCAATTTGACGTATTGACCAACCTCCCCTTCTCAGTCCGATCACCATACCCTTTGTAAAGTCGTCTATATGCTGGAAGTGTCTTCGTTGAGGACGGCGTGGCATTTCCTCCTATCACACGTATCCTTCGAGACAAAAACCAAATTTCTCCGATAATTAGTCTGGCAGAAAAACCAACATGAACATAACCCACTTTTCAACTTCATTCTCTTATATCTTACTTCACGTGCGTCGGAGAGCTGCGCATTTCATATCATTTGCATAACTCAGTGACGTGCGTCTACGGTAAAATTTGCATGAATTTCTGACCACTCCTTCTTGGTGTTGCATTTTCAATGTCGAGCAGTGTATTTTAGGTGTGTGAAAAATAATTGGTTGTACACTTATTTAAGCATTTTAATTAAGTATTAAAATGCTGTCGTAAAACTTTAAGTTGCAAGGAAAATTGTCGTCCGTTACTATACAAAATCAATATGAAATCTTACTTTTAAACTATATCATAGCGCCTAGAACCAACTTCATTTGAAATTATTTGCGTCCCTGAATCTTAAAACGATGTTTGTAATGATTAAAAAATATTTTATTGATCAAAATTTGTATGGTAATGGATTTGACATTTGGTAACGGATTTGACCAGTAACGGACTTGACATTTCAACCAAAATGTCAAATTATTGCTAGGTTGTCGAATTTAAAAATTGAACTACAATATGCATTTTCTTAGAGTTGTATAATAAACAATATTTCTGGGTAAAAGTTGAGAAAAAGTAAAAATTAATACTAAAATCTTTGGTAACAGACTAGACAAAGAATAAAAATACGCACCTGGAAGAAATCTTGTGCCAAACGCAACAACAATACTTCTCGACTCAGGAAAACAAAATGGTACGAAATAGTTACGTCACTAGTTTGTTAAGTTAACCGAATACGTGTTATCATCTTTTGACTGCAATAAATACCTTTTTCAGCTAAAATAATCTTAGGGTAACGGACTTGACAAGAACTGCCGGACAAAATATATTCATACATTTCTTAATGAAAAACAATTACTATTGCCAATATTTATTATGAATATCATATACTAATAGTTAATGTATAAAAATAATTTGTTGTATATACTTTTTTATGCAATTAAGTATTTAAAAAAAATTGTTGTACTTGCGAAAATTGGAAATGGACAAGCGTTTTTGCCTTGATTCTCATTTTTAAAGACTTATATAAAAATAAATAAATAAATTTCAATAATTTTTTGAGTGATAGAATTTCGTTTTGGGTATTTCTTGCAGAAAATAATTGTTCGCAATGAATTTAAAATATAAGTTATGCTTCCAAATCGTCTTTTTAACCTCCGGACAGCAAATGTAAGCAAATTTTGAAAATGACCCTCATGACTTTTAAACACAGGTGAATTTTATCATTTTACCACACTCGATTTTGAAATCTTAATACATTTCATTTATTTTTCTAAATTAATGTGCGTAGTTTACAGTAATAAAATGCAGACGATATTTAGAATATATTCTACATCATGTGTTCTAAATTTGTCGATCTACCATGCAATTCTTCCGGAACCCGATTCTAGATCTCCTAAGCAACCATTTTTTTTATTCTTTTTCATTCATTGTTTTCAGCTGATTACAAATAAGCAATCAATGAAACAGTTCTCTTTTTCTTCGTCTCCTCATCAAGAATTCATTTGCTGCCATTTCTTGCTTGTTTGATTAGAGTTCGATTCTCCTTCCACCTACTCTATTATAATGATGTTTCGCATATTGGCTTCATTTATTCTTGGAGATAACGATAATAACTTTTTCAAGACTCCAAGTGATGCAAAGGTACAATTACTAATGAAAATGCTAGGGAAAAACAATCTTTAATGTTTCAGTTTGTATAAATGGTAAAATGTTGAAAACCCCAGTTGAACTAAAAGCATTGCGAATGAGCTAAAATTCTTACCAGCTGCAAGTCATAACTAGTTAAAAGTTATATCATCACATAAAACCTTCATCCTTTTTTTGATGTTACGTTTTAGGTGCAGAAATATAAGATCCCCCTCCCCTTATTCTTAAATAAGATTTTATGCATATACCCCGTTACAAAATAAATTTCCACCCGAAATTTTAGATTTTAATTTGTCAAAAAAAGAAAAGAAAAAAGTTAATGCTTGTACATATAGTTTTCTTCAACATACTTTTCATTATTTCGATAAATGAAACATTTCTAACATCTATTGTTTATTTCATTTTCTTTTTGTTATTATTTCACTCTCCTTTTTGGAAAAGGAAAAGTATAATTTTAGTTCAAAATACTTCATTAGTTTTCAATAATTAAAAGAAAAAAAGATTCATGTAGGGAATTCCATGAATAATTTGATGCTTTGAAAGTCTTAAATGCGCAGCAACAAACATAACTCCAGTTTTGACATTCATAAATACCATCGAGAAATATCACGTGACCAATTGGTTAAAATGGCGAATTTCAGCTCTCCATCGAAACAATAATAACGAGAGGAAACGAGATGTAAAAGGAAATGAAGTGAATTGGGAAGAATAAAGCGAGGACTGTGCCCGGGTCACCCTGTCGTCGTAAAGTAAGATGAACAGACGTGGCTGGAGATTTAAATACGACATGTTTACGATTCTGAACTAGTGACCTATCAAATGGGTGCTTTATTATTGGGAATAAGCAGCTGCTGGACCTCTTGGACGAAGTGTGCGATCGTGCTTTCACGTTCGCTGATGTTTTCATCGATTTCAAACATCCAAGCTCTTTTTTCTTTCTTTTGTACTTATCATTCAAATTCTAAAATATATATATATATATATATATATATATATATATATATATATATATATATATATATATATATATATATATATATATATATATATATATATATATATATATATATATATATACAGGGTGTCCACTCCAATCGTGGACCAATAGCTAATTTCTAAACCGTTAGAGATAAGCATATAGTTTATTTAGGAAAAAATCTCCAAATTTTGAAAGGAATTTTGGGTCTATTCAATGTTTTTCAAAAAATCAAATTTTGAAAGAGTTACGAAATTTAAATTTTTATACAGCCCCCCAGTCCTATCAATCATATTTAGTAAAACATTCTTGACATTGTAACGTTTAAAACTAAAAAAAAATCGCTGTTCTACGACAAAAATTGACCGAGTTATGACATTTTGAAAAATCAAGATTTTGCATTGTTTCATGACGTCATCGAGAGGGACCGTATGCGAAATCCTTCAAAATCTTGATTTTTCAAAACGTCATAACTCGGTCAATTTTTGTGGTAGAAGAGTGATTTTTTTTTAGTTTTAAACGTTACAGTGTCAAGAATGTTTTACTAAATATGATTGATAGGACTGGGGGGCTGTATAAAAATTTAAATTTCGTAACTCTTTCAAAATTTGATTTTTTGAAAAACATTGAATAGACCCAAAATTCCTTTCGTAATTTGGAGATTTTTTCCTAAATAAACTCTATGCTTATCTCTAACGGTTTAGAAATTAGCTATTGGTCCACGATTGGAGTGGACACCCTGTATATATATATATTCTTATAGGTGATGATCAAGACAGGAATCGTCTGCAATTGACTGGATTAGAATAACAGTGGTCACATCACACACTCCAGTGTCCCCCGTACCTACCACAACTCGTGGTTTAACCGGGATAGGACCCTGAAGAGCGCTCTGTTCTTTTTGAACCAGGCCAAGGGTCGAGCAAACCCCTTGACCCAGCACCCCCAGAGGTATCGTTTCACTTGGAGGACTTTGTGACCACGACATTTTTAACGTCCCCCAGCCACCATTAATCAAGACGGTGGATCTTTGATCGGCTGGGATCGAACCCGGGTCCCTCCGAACACGAGTCCGACGCCTTACCGATCGGGCTACCACGGCCCGAATAACAGTGGTGTAAGTCAAAAGGGTTTTCCAATGTGCACTAAGCATGGAGCCGGGTCCCTCTATTCTCGTCAATTCAAGTTTTTTCTGGGAGGGGAAGGGGGTCAAAGGGTGCAAACAAAATGCAATTTCAGCGGAAAACAGCAAAAACCACCCCCACTTATATGTAAATGCACTGATTTTTTTATCCTGGGGGGGGGGCGGAGCGATTGACGGTCCCCCCCCCCCCCCCCCCACTTTGACCGCCTTAAAATAACGGGCCTGGGTCTCTCTTTATTTCTAATTCACAAAAAGGTACTAAAATGTATTCAGGGATGGATACATTATATATTGTGGCGATGAGGCGATCGCCCTTCCCTTGAGGCCCCTTCATCAGTAAATTTTTAACATTGAAGTTTAAAAAACTGAATTTTAGACGTGTTTTAATGATGTTGAAAAAGGAAATTTGGGCGCTCCCCCGGAAATATTTCGAAATTAAATAAGTCCGAAACCTATGTGATCATTATTTGTAAACCAGAATACATAGTAGAAAGTAAGTAATGAAATCAATCTCCCCTACCTTGGTTTTGGCTCAAAAAAATTGAAATTTTTCAAAATATTCCATTTTTGAATTTAAAATTTGGGATGAGTCGGATAAGAAATCGAGGCAATAGAAATACATAATTTTGCTGTTCTGCCACATATTTGTGTTCATTGAACTGAAAAGGACACAAGTGATTTTAATTCAAAAATTCGGAAAAAAATTGAGAATTTTTTTTTTTTAAGTTGTTGATTTCACAGCGCAACCACCGTACTTCAAAGGGGAAAATATTTCGGAAGTTATTTTTTTCATTCCCCTCTTATGGAAAAATTCTTACACATGTGTATGTAAAAGCGTGACCTCTTTATAGCCAACAAACATTATCACCCAAACCGCGAATGGCGAATTTATGACGCACAAGTCATTAACCCTCCTGTGGATTGCCTCTGCCTTCTTTGGTTTGTGTTCCTATCGGTTTGAAATGTTCCAGAAAAAGCTTGCTTAAACACTAGCTGTTTATTCAGGTGGTAAATCGGTGAAAATTCTCTGACGAACATGTGTCTCGTTTTGCCAAGTGTGGCTGCTACTGCTCATACATGGAATA
>JAXGGA010019583.1:0-19811 GCA_038373865.1 Uloborus plumipes
TGTCATGCTTTGAAGGAATTATAGTTGAATTATAACTGAAATAGAGCATTTTTTCTGCTATATCAATTTTTTTGCAAATGAACTTTTAATTTTATACCACGGGCAAAGCCGTGCTGGTACCGCTAGTGATTAAATAAAATAGAGAATGAAGTAGAAAACAAGTGAATGACAGAACCAATGAGCGAATTAATAAAAAAAAGGAATGTGAATAAATTAATATATGAAGAAATGCGTACGTGATTTAATATATAAATGAATGAGTAAACGAAATGAACTGCTTCACTTTGCTTCATCTACTTTACCCCGTGTGTACTTGAGAAATTGCATTGAACATTTAAAATAAAAACATGCGTAATATGAACTAAACAAGAGCTGCATTGGACCTCAATAGATTTTAATTTTTCTTAAACTGATAATCACGAGAACTTTATCATTTGATAATAACGAGAAATATTTTTACAAACTACGAATAATACGAAATCTGTAGCAACTTATAAAAATGAATTCTAGTTTTTTTATATTTTTTGTTTAGCTTTAGAGTTATTATTTTATGACTGGAATCAACTATAGATTTAAGAACTTAATTAAAATATTGCAAGAAAGGTGGCACTGCAAACTGGGAAACTCTTTTACCATTTCACTTTGCCTGTTATTTTACTTTATCCCACATTCCCGTACATATTTATGATTGTTTTAAGTAATCAAGCCAGTTGTCACGTAAAGATATATCCCAACAAAAACATAAATGTGAAAAAGGAGCCAAGTTCGGTTGAAACAACGCTTGGGTAGTTTGAAGCAGCGGTACCACCGACAAAAGAGTTGAAATCTAACAGGCTCCAAGTTCTATAGCTGTTCTGTTAACTACAGTCGTGAGAGTTATTGAAATGTTCATTAATTTGTTTCAATAACATTTCGTTAGTTCCTTTCATATCGGCTTCGGAACTGGGCAAGTTTTAATCGTCATGAAGTTACGTTCAAGTTCCGAAGCCGATATAAAAGGAACTAACGAAATGTTATTAAAATAAATTAATGAACATTTCAATAACTCTCACGACTGTAGTTAACAGAACACCTATAGAACTTAGAGCCTGTTAGATTTCAACTCTTTTGTCGGTGGCACCGCTGCTTCAAACTGCCCAAACGTTGTTTCAACCGAACTTGGCTCCTTTTTCACATTTATGTTTTTGTTGGGATATCATGCATTTTTGAAAAGCCGAAGTAACGGTTATGCTTTCATTTAGACACAAATTAATACACACATAACATGAGATTTCAGTTACGCTGAGAACGCAGATATAACATAGGCCATGCTACATTCGACATATTTTTAATGATTTTACTCGTAATTCAAATAAATAATAGGAGACGCTGCACTTTATGACGAAAGAAACAGGTAAAACAAGTAAATTTTTTTCGTGTTTACCCTATATTTTTCTTAAAAGAGGAATAGAATACTTTAACTACTTGGTTAATATCTTAAGTCACCACAAGGTGGCATAGTCAATCTCTAGAATTCGAATTATTTATTTCATCTTGATAAACCATTTTAATCTTCCGTCAAGGCAAACTAAGCCTTGAAACAGCTTACAATAAAAGATTTGATTTTAAACTTAAGTATTTTATTTTTGGCAACGTTTTACAAGCATTTTAGCGTTTTTGTTTGACGAACCATTTATAAATCGCGCCAAGATACTCATTAAAAAAAATACTTTTTTTCTTGCTTTTTTAATGTAGTTTTTGGACTTTTTAGATTTTTCCCATAGTTAGTGTATGGAAATATACCTTGATGCCAAATTTTAAGATTCTGAGACACTTGGAAGTAGGTAAACATTTTGATGAGTGAGTGTATAATCTAAAGTACCAGGGGACCGAGCCCGCTCGGTTAAAAAAAAAGAGGTTTGTAAACTCGTGTTTTTTTCTAAAATGCGAAGTACTTATTTAGAAAAACTTGAAAAGCATTTTTTAGCCTTTGGTTGCAATCTTGCAATTATGCTTTTAAAACAGCCGTAATTTGTTTTAAAAAACACAACCTTATTTAATCCATGCTCACCGTAAAATCACACCCAATTGCCCTTTATTTGGCGCCTAAAGCGCGGGAGGGGTTGATGAGAATGGATGTAGAGTCCATGTTCTCCAGTACGCATTTGGTTCCAGTTGGTTTTGACTTTCACTTGACTTCACACTCCAAGGTTCTCCCCGTACATACCACAACTCGTAGTTTAACCGGGATGGGGCCTTGAAGAGCGCTCTGTTCATTTTTGAACCAGGCCCAAGGGCCGAGCGAACCCTTGGCCCAGAATCTCCCAGAGGTATCGTTTCACTTGGAGGAATTTATGACCACGAACATTTTTAACGTCCCCCAGCCACCATTAATGAAGACGGTGGATCTTTGATCGGCTGGGCTTCCTCTATATGATCGGACTGGGACCCTCTGGTTACGAGTCCGACAACTTACCGATCGGACTACCGCGGCCCACACCCAATTCTAACTTTCTTTTGATCGATCTTTAAATTTCAAAAACAATAAAATTCTAACGTGTTGCCAAAACTCGTTTGCCAAATACCATGAAAATTTAAATTTACGCTGATGTGATTAAATATGAAATCCATTGTTATAATAAAACGTGGTTGCTATGAAACAGTAACAATAAGAGTAATTAAAGAAAATGGCGAAAGAAAGCTCGTCAAACTTCTAATGAAGGCACAAAAAACGGTGTTTTTTGTGAAAACTTGCGTTTTTACAGAAAAAACGCCGATGTAGATGAACTCAAAAACCAAAACTTTATCTTAATACAAAATTTTATCAAAATCGTTAGAGCCGGTTTCGAGATCCGAAATATATATATACAAGAATTGCTCGTCTAAAGATATTAGATAGATGTAATTTTGTTTTGAAACGTAATATTTTAAGAAAATTTAGTTTCGTATTCCTTGATTTGAGGAGGAAAAAAGTGTTTGAAAACTAACTGTAACACTTTAATACTCAATTTTTAAATCGTACTTGAAAAGTAAAATAATCCGATTTTTATATCGTGTAAGTTACCATAAAATTGATTAAATGTCACTGGACAATCACCACTGCTTTTATCCCATGGCTTTTGAATAAATGAAACAGCCTGTATAAGACACTATCTAGCGAAGCCTTGCTTTAACATTTCAAAAAACAATAACAATTTAACGTTGCCAAATACCATAAAATTTAAACTCGCGCTGATGTGATTAACTATGAAATCCAATTGTTATAACAAAACGTGGTCGCTAGGAAACAGTAACAATGAGAGAAATCATAAGGAAAATGGCGATAAAGAAAGCGTCTCAAACTTACTTAATGAAGGCACAAAAAACGGGGTTTTTTGTGAAAACTGGCGTTTTTACAGAAAAAACGCCGACGTAGATGAACTCAGAAACCAAAACTCCATCTAAATGCCAAGTTTTATCGAAATCGTTAGAGCCGTTTTCGAGATCCGAAATATATATATATATATATACAGGGTGTCCACTCCAATCGTGGACTAATAGCTAATTTCTAAACCGTTCGAGATAAGCATATAGTTTATTTGGGAAAAAATCTCCAAATTATGAAAGGAATTTTGGGTTTATTCAATGTTTTTCAAAAAATCAAATTTTGAAAGAGTTACGAAATTTTAATTTTTATAGAGCCCCCCAGTCCTATCAATCATATTTAGTAAAACATTCTTGACACTGTAACGTTTAAAACTAAAAAAAAATCACTCTTCTACCACAAAAATTGACCGAGTTATGACGTTTTGAAAAATCAAGATTTTACATTATTTCATGACGTCATCGATAGATCGCTTAAGGGACCGTATGCAAAATCCTTCAAAATCTTGATTTTTCAAAACGTCATAACTCGGTCAATTTTTGTCGCAGAACAGTGAATTTTTTTTAGTTTTAAACCTTACTGTGTCAAGAATGTTTTACTAAATATGATTGATAGGACTGGGGGGCTGTATAAAAATTAAAATTTCGTAACTCTTTCAAAATTTGATTTTTTGAAAAACATTGAATAGACCCAAAATTCCTTTCATAATTTGGAGATTTTTTCCCAAATAAACTATATGCTTATCTCTAACGGTTTAGAAATTAGCTATTGGTCCACGATTGGAGTGGACACCCTGTATACAAGATTTTCACTTTTCAAATATTAATAACTTTGAAACTAAAAGAGATATATTCATAAAATTTAGGATTATGGGTGTTCTATGTCACTCTAATAGACTTATAAAATTTAAAGCATGTAGATGAAGTAGTTCTTGAGAAACGGAGGGGTCGAAAGTAGCCCGAAATGGTTCGTGTAAAGATACACTAGCAGATGTGCAGCGCGAACTTGGCTGACACACTGCCGTGTGTCTTGATTTTTTTGTAAACTGGCAGAGTTATACAAATAATTAAACCAACTGATTGTCGTTAAAAAATAAAGAAAGAAAAGGAATGCTAGTAAAAACTGAGCAAACAATAAAATGCTAGAGTCGGAGTCACAACTGACAGGTTTTAAGTGACTCCAACTGTAACTCTATTACCATAAAAATATATCTCTAATTCTACAGCTCTGATCAAAATTATCGGAAATTTATAGATGTTATTAACAACAGAATTTTAAAAAATATCATAAACCTATAACACTGGTACAATGTGAAACATTAGCCTCTCTTTTGACATGATGTTTAAATGAAAGAACTTTTTGAAATATTGCTTGAAAATAACTTTAATAAACAAAATGTTTTTGAGTATTTAATGCCTATAAATCTTCATTTCACAGAATAAAGCTTAAAGCTAAGTTTAAATTTTAAAATTTAATATCAAAGCTAAATTTGATTCCGTTTTATAATTTACTTTTTTTAGTTTGATTTATCATCAGTGATTTTTAATAACGTCTAAAATTCAGTTTTCTATTCTTATTTTAATTCTTTCAGTACACACCAAGTTCATTAAAGGCTAAGAGTGTATTTATAACTTAAGTGTTTTCGAGGTAAATGATATAGGAAGAAACAGAAAAAAATTAAACAAGTATTCTAAACAAAAGTAATAATAATAATGATAATAATAAACCTATATAATTGCAAAAGCAAGAACATTTTTAAAGTTTCTATATTTTTCGTTTTACTGCACTTTTAGAGTCACAATTATAAGCCAAAAATATTCCTTAAGTTTTCTTCAGTGAAATTAATAAAAGCCTGTCTCTTTTTTCCAATAATGTCTCAAAAACCGAAGAAAAACTAGTAATCATTTTTCCGAAGATTTTGATTTTGTTCTATTTTAGTACAGAATACAGTGCACTCTTAAAATGTGCAGCATTTTTTTTTTAATTTTAAATATATAAAAAAAGAAATAAGTCTTACCACATTTATAGATTTCATATTTTTGGAGCGTGTAGGGCATTTGTTTGACACTGAACTGCAACACAGTTTTAATCAAATGCTACTTTCATACTAAACCTCATTTCCTTCTTTTTCAACCATCTTTAATTACACACCTACTTTTTTTTTGAATGAATCAGCAATTTTCCAAGCAAACCAATATCGAAGAAATATAAATATAATTATGTTTTGCGATTTAAAAGTTCTACGTAAAGTAATGTCATCTCATAAAATATTTCCTGCTCGAGAGAGGAAACAGCACGGCATAATAAATGCATTTACTGTTCGTTTCTGGGTATCTAGTTCTAAGAAAAGCAATTTGAAATCACAACGCTTTTTAATCTAGCTTATGACAAAGCAAAGACGCTCTCATCAAACGTCACCCCATTACTTTAAAAAGCAAGTTTTATCTTCGAGAATAACATAAAAAGTAAACAGTAAAACGGAAATCAAGTAAATATCAAACGTCATTAATCTTAAACTCAAATTTTCCGGCATGCCGGATAGTTCAAGGTTCCTTTTTCAACAAAACAAAGCCCCACCCCCCTTTCACTTTTAACCGCTAAGCTAAGCAAACCACTGAACGGAAAAATTCTAATGAATTCTCAAAGTGGGGTCAGGAAGTGCAAAATGGGTCAAAAAAGAGCAATTTTATGTTCATGCTCTGACAGAAAAAAATATATTGATTCAACAAGAGAATGAAAGCTCATTATACGCAAATGACCCTTCCTCAACTCATGACATTTAAAGTGAAATATCTCGGAAAAAACGAAATGTTGATGCTTATAAATAAGTTACAAAATGTGTTGTCAATGACTCATTTTATCCCATAGTGTGGGCTAAAACAGGTCACTAGTGGGATAAAATGAGTCATGCTTTAAGGGGTTAAATTTATGATTTATTGAACAGTAATTTTGTACTTTTATGTTTTTTTGTACTATTTATGAATCATTTTATTTCACACTCCAGGGTCCCTCGTACCTACCACAGCTTCGTGGTTTAACCGGGATAGGGCCCTGAAGAGCGCTCTGTTCTTAATTTTAAACCAGATCCTAGAGTCGAGCAAACCCTAGGCCCAGCACCCCCAGAGGTATTGTTTCACTTGGAGGACTTTGTGACCACGACATTTTTAACGCCTCCCAGCCACCATTAATCAAGACGGTGGATCTTTGATCGGCTGGGATCGAACCCGGGTCCCTCCGGACACGAGTCAGATTCCTTACCGATCGGGCCACTACAGCCCTTCTATTTATGAATCTGAAAACAATTAGTATGTAAACATTTCTAGAAAATAATATCGTCCTCTTAATTCATCTTAGGCCAGGAATGTCTAGCACTGTTTACGATTCATCATACTTCCAAACATCATCTCTCTCCGGAAACGAAAAAACTTTCACTAAATATACTTAGTAGGGGAACCTGGGGCTAAGTGAAATAGCGGGGAAAAGAAAATGGCAAAATATGTTTACAGTTTGCTGCGCCACCTAACTAGAAATATTTCAACTCAGTTCCTAAACATATAGTTGATTCCTGTTAACTTAACTCTAAACACAAAAAAAAAAAAAAAAAAAGTTATTTTCAAAATTTGATACCCTTGTTGTAATATTCACGGTTTCTCAAAAATATTTTTTGCTATTATAAGATGATAAAATTTTTGTAATTGCTATTTTAATTACTAATTGAGACCTGCAGACATCTAGTGCTTTACTTATTTAGTTCACGTTTGGCCTGTTTCGGTTTTAAAAGTTGAATGCAATTCATCATGTGCTCGCGAGACAAAGTGGAATAATTCATTTCGTTTGGGTATTCATTCATTTATTAAATCACTTAGCTATTTCTTCATTTTTTGATTCATTTACCTTGCTTTACTTATTAATTCACTAATTTATTCATTAATTCACTTATTTTATTTACTCATTTATATTTATACATTATTTCTTCCGCATTAATTTATTATTTCATTCATTAATTTATTACTTCATTCATTCATTAATTTATTTATTCCTTTATTCTTCATTTATAATTAATTTTTTTGCTTATTTAAGTATTCATTTGATGAATATTACTGTTAATCATGGAATCGAATATTTTTTATTAAAAAATATTTTATTTTTCACTTTGTTCCACTGTGTTTTCGGGTAAGAAGTTTACATCTTTTTTTTGAAAGTACGAAATAACTGCCAAAAATAAAAAATGATTTTTCAACGCAAGTTGTATTACAAAATACATTATCCCTTTTTTAACCGACTTCAACAAAGGAGGAGGTTATCAATTCAAAGCGTATGATTTTTTTTTTTTTTGTTTGTTCGCACATAACTTATGATCTACTGAACCGATTTGGGCGATTTTTTTTAATCGATAGGAGATGGTGTAACTTAGGTACCATGTACTCATATGACGATATTTGTTTACTAGAAAAAAAGTTATTATGGAAAACAGTAAATTTCATGTCATTTCCCCATTAAATAGTTAAATTTTCAATCCATTGTTGCAAAAATTTTTGCCTCGCAACAGCAATATTAACAGTAATCATGATGAAAAATTTGAACCAAGGCTTAACTAAATCTAACATGAAACTCATTAGCGGTAACGTACATAGTATGTGTTAAAATCTTATGAACAACGAGAAACTAAAATTGCTTTGAAATATAAATTCGTTGACAAACCGTTGATATTTAAATGGCTTTGATTAAGCTAGTATACAAATAAGTACCAGAGAATAACAAAGATTTTTTTTTAGTGTCAATCGTTTATAATTTTAGACGCTTTGATAGTTTCTTCCTTTTTTTTCAGTTTTTTTTATGGAGCATTTAGGCAGGAATCCAAGTGAAACACGGGCGATCGCAACTCACCAATGCAATCGCAAATTCCAAAATTTGGATTCAAGTGAAACGAATTCACTTGAATTCGACTTACAGTAGCGGTTGCAATATGCGATCGCCTCGAAGCGACTGCAATGGTGTTTCACTTGAATTCGGCCCTTACTTAAGAAAATTAGGTGAAGTTCCGTAATAGAAACATTACCTTATTTCATAAGTACACTTACACTAAAAAGAATAAAATAAAATAATTTTGGAAAAAAATAGAACCCACTTCCGTTGGAAATTGCTCTAAAAAGTAAAAAATAATTTTTTTCTTTGAACACCATCGAAACTACTTTTAAACATAAGTTTTGAAGTCGGCGCAAAAGCGATAGGTCAAATGATATTTAACCATATTTTGCCGACATTTTTCAGAGAAACCATTGAAAATTAAAAGCAGAATATTTGTACCAGTACACAAATGTGTGGTAATGAATGATTGTATGGGAATGCTTTTAAAGAGCCTGGATCCATTAAAATGTATATAGTTGAATTATAGTTGCGTATGATTCTATACATTGTTTTTGCGCCTACTTCAAAACTTATGTTTAAAAGTAGTTTCGATGATGTTCAAAGAAAAAAATTATTTTTACTTTTTAGAGCAATTTCCAACGGAAGTCGGTTCTATTTTTTTCCAAATTTTTTTTATTATGTATAATAGTTTTTGAAAAAAAATTTCAATTTATTCTTTTGGAAATACTCAAGTGAACTGAACTATTTCACTTTGCCCCTTATTCCCCTACTTATATTTTTTCCTACTAAAAAAAATTTAATCAATGCATAGTTTAATGAAGTCATTTAACTTTTTTTGGTAGGGTTAATTACATCACACAATAAATTCTCACCTCTGTTTTCCAAGCATAAAATATCATTTTTCATTTGCAGATATCAGTACTGGCTTCAAAATTTATTTCCCACGTTACAAGTCACCTACATACCTTCCAACTTGTACGTTTTGGCCTTACAATGTACGTCTTTTTTTACTCTATTGTACGATCGTACGATAAAGGTGTAAAATCGTACGTTTTAAACAGATTTTTCATAAATTCCAAGGTTTTTTTTTTTTTTCATTTAACTAAATTTCAACTACTAGGCTTCCTTAAAATTCATCGTTACATGTGTTAATACGCGAGGGAGAGCCGAAACATCATCATATTTCAGTACTGAACGCGTACTTCGCGGAAAACTTGTTCACATGGTGGAAACTGCAATCCCTTTGCATCGCGCAAATATTTTAATATTTGCGAAAGTTTTAGGTTACATAAACATATGCTACCTTAAATTATCATATTTAATTATTTATTTCAATAATTTACAATTTTTTTTCCTTTCCATTTTACATGCTTACATTTTACCCTCGATTCTGGTAAAATCGCTTCTTTTGTTTGACATTTCAATCCTTGAACATCTTATCAGTGTTTTAATATTTTTGATGGTGGAAGTTATTTTGACATATTGCTATCTTAAATGAAATGATTGCATTTTTTTATTTTTTTAATTATTAAATTTAATTGAAAGAAACTAATCTGTAGTCAACGAAAAATTGCTTCATGTGTTAAGATTTCAGTTCTTTTGCATCGTGAAAGTATTTTAATACTTTGGACAATTGTAAGTACACTGCTCGACATTGAAAATGCAACACCAAGAAGGAGTGGTCAGAAATTCATGCAAATTTTACCGTAGACGCACGTCACTGAGTTATGCAAATGATATGTAATGCGCAGCTCTCCGACGCACGTGAAGTAAGATATAAGAGAATGAAATTGGAAAGTGGGCTATGTTCATGTTGGTTTTTCTGCCAGACTAATTATCGGAGAAATTCGGTTTTTGCCTCGAAGGATACGTGTGATAGGAGGAAATGCCACGCCTTCCTCAAGGAAGACACTTCCAGCATATAGACGACTTTACAAGGGGTATGGTGATCGGACTGAGAAGGGGGGGTTGGTCCATACGTCAAATTGCAGCTGATACCCACATGAATGCAAGCACTGTGCATCGGCTGTGTCGGAGATGGTTGGAAAGAGGAAATGTAGCCACATTGAGGGGTGCAGGTGCAGCCAGAGTGACGTCAGACCGCTTGGATCGACGGATTTACCGACAAGCTGTGGCGGACCCGCAAGTCACTTGTACGTCGATTCTGCAGCAAGTGCAAGGTACCCTGGATGTTCCTGTGTCGACCAGAACCATTTCCCGTCGACTGGTTGCACGTGGCCTGCAATCACGTCCCCCGCTAAGAAGACTGCCATTGACCTCACAGCACTGACTCCAACGTTTGGAATGGTGCCGGACCAGAGCGACGTGGATGGCAGAATGGCAAACCGTAGTGTTCTCAGATGAATCCCGCTTATGTTTGTCCAGCGATAGTCATCGCATACGTGTGTGGCGTCGACGTGGAGAAAGATCGAATCCGGCAGTAACTGTGGAACGCCCCACAGCGCGACAACGTGGCATAATGGTTTGGGACGCTATTGCATACAATTCCGTATCACCTCTAGTTCGTATTCGGGGCACTATGACGGCCCAACGATATGTAGATAATGTACTGCGGCCGGTGGCAATCCCCAACCTTCAGGGTCTGCCAAATGCAATTTTTCAACAGGATAACGCCCGGCCTCACAGTGCTCGAATCAGCCAACATGCTCTACGAGGTGTACAGATGCTTTCCTGGCCACCATACTCTCCTGACTTGTCACCAATCGAACATGTGTGGGACGTGATTGGACGCCGTTTGCAGAACCTGCCACTGCCTCGTTCAGAGGACGAACTGTGGCAAATGGTTAAAAGGGAATGGAGTGCCATCCCTCAGGACACCATCCGCAGGCTTATTGACTCCATGCCTAGACGTGTTTCTTCGTGCATCGCTGTCTGCGGTGGTCCTACTTCTTACTGAGCTGACGCCGTCTTCGCTCTAAATTTTGCTTATTTATTTTAAAATAAATATCACTTATTGTTCCATGCTGTCTCTGTCTTCTTACCAAATTTCATCAATTTCTGACCACTCCTTCTTGGTGTTGCATTTTCAATGTCGAGCAGTGTATTTAAACATGGCTACTAAAGCCCTCTTTATTTTATTTCTCATATTTTTTTTATTCATGTTTTTTTTTCTTTTCTTACCAGCATGCTGATATTCAACACATACTTCAGAGAAAATCGCATAACTGAAATTATTTTATTCAGTTGAAAATCTAAAGAAATATTAAAATGAAAGAAAACTACTGAAAGTGACAGTGATACAATTACGATAACTTATTTAATGTCTGATTTTCATTAAGAAATAGGTTATTGTCTTAGTAAAAAATTGTAAGATTTTCTAAGTAGACATGTTGGCAGGTATGCACCTATCTTGTTTACATTCAGCTATATAAAAGTAGTGAGGGTTTCGTTGAGAAATAAGAAAGCAGATTTTGTTTTTAGACCGAGTACGGTTATTTAGAACTAGCGGTACCCGCACGGCTTTGCCCGTGGTATAAAATTAAAAGTTCATTTGTAAAATAATTAATATAGCAGAAAAAATACTCTATTTTAGTTATAATTCAACTACAATTCCTTCAAAGTATGATATAAAAATTTGGTATGGGCCCTACACTACTTCCTTTTACGTGTACATTTCTTAGTAGATGCCTTAAGTGCTAAAATAGTGCTTGGAGGGAGTAAGATAACAATTCAAACATTTATATCCCTACTTTGCCACGAAACAATGCAAAAAAAATGTTTTACAATGATTAATCTCCAAAATATCGCCGATTTTAACATCATTCAGTGAATTTTTCGCAAAATATCACCAATAGCGCCAAATTGAACCCCCCCCCCCCCAAAAAAAAAAGTTTTTAAAAAAATCGCAAATTTGTCGCCAAATTGGCAAAATATCGCTAATAGCGCCAAATTGAGTCCAAATAAAAAAAAAAAATTCGCCAACTTGGCGATATGTCCACAATTGGCGACAAATACTTCGCGACCAAAGGCTTGGCGATATATCGCCAAGTGGTCGCGCCAATTCATCTGCATTGAAATTAACACTGATTAACTCCAAAAAAGGGGTAAAGCATCCCCTTGTGACATTCAAATGAAACCCCAACTGGAGATGCACAAAAATAAGCCAAAAGAGAAAATAAGAACAATTTTGTTGCTCACAGAAACCAACAGAAATCTTACCAAAATTTGAAAGAAGAAGAAAGTTTCCTTTCCCAGCTTTAAAAACAAAACAATACATTTTCCGAAATGAAACACTTTAAAAAGAACGTTGCAATGTCACAATTTATACGATATTTGGTTAATCTTTGTGCTTTGGGTACCCCTTTCTCGCTAAATGGGCGATAGACGCTCCTACTACTGTTTCTAAACGTTGCCAAAATCAATATTGCTGAAATGCGAAATCTATAAAAATGGAAAAAAAATCCGCCAAATCTTTTAATTAAGTCATTAGTATATTGGAAACAGGGTGGCCAGAAAAATACTACGCTCCTTATTTGGGCCGAAAAAATACTACCGTAGTATCAAAAATACTACTTCTGGCAACCCTGGAAAAAGAACGAAACAAAAATAAGTATGAACACGTAACCATAGTAACAGCATGAAAAGTTGATTTCCGTTGATAAAATAATTCATTTCATTAACCATTTTAGAATCGTTTGGCTTGCTTTACTGAAGGTAAGCCTTGAATTCCGGGATTCTAAAAACAATTGTTACAGCTCTCCTGATGATCGTAGAAACTTCGAAAAAACTTCATTTTGTGCAGAAAATTTCAAGCTTTCGAATGACATAAGACTTGAAAATGTGTATAAAATATTTCTTCCCTATTTTATCGAGTTTCCGCTAAGAACTCGAATAGAAAAAGAACGAAATGGAATTTTCGAAAAATCGCTTCGAGGTGCAAAACTACATGCTACAAACTAATTTTGTACCAAGTGGCATGAAAATCGACCGAACGGTTTTGGCGCTACGCGCGTAACAGACAGACAGAAGGAAAGACAGAAGGAAAGACAGAGAGACAAACTTTCAGCTTTATTATTAGTAGAGATAGAGAAGAAGAGATAGAGATTCGCACCTCCGTGAACTTATATCTCAGGCATATACACTTCATTTTGTTTGCTTGTGAATTCATTTACTAAATCACTTACGGTATTTCTTCATTTATTACTTTAGTCACATTCTTTTACTAATTAAGTCACTTATTTATTGATGCATTAACTTATTTTTTTTCACTCATTTCTATTTCTCATATATTAACTGATTCATTTATTTGTTTATTTATTTTTTCGTTTAGTTTTTTATTATGAATTCATTTTTTCGTTTAGTCACGTATTAATTTGATGAAAATTACTGTAACTCATCCAATAAAAATGTTTCACTTTGCCCCATGGTTTTTTGAGGGGAAAAATTTCCACCTTTTTTAGCCTACTTTCCCGTTAAAAACAAAAGAAAGACGAAAAAAGTATTAAAAATAGAATGCATCTAAAAAATATCGCCAAGTCCAAAAAATATCGCCAAGTAAAAGAAATATCGCCAAGTCCAAAAAATATCACCAAGTTAAAAAAATAAAAAGGTAAATTGAATATCGAAAAATTAAAAATTTGAAAGTAGGGTATTGAGATGGGGAATTTGTGTGTCGGTCGGTCGGTCGGTCTGTCGGTCTTTCTGTCCCCCCCTAATAACTTTTGAATGAACATTCCGATTTGGACAAACTTTGTTTTGTTGGAAAGATCTCGGCGAGTACAGCTCATTCCCATATTTGATTTTTCGATTTGAACAATTTTTGGTTCAACTTTGAACCGTTCAAACAACCGGTCCCGCGATGCTAACTTTTGAGTGAACAGTCCGATTTGAACAAACTTTTTTTTGTTCGAAAGATCTTTTCAAGGATACTTCATTCCCGTATCTACATTTTCGATTTGAACAGTTTTTCGTTCAACATTGAACCGTTCAAACAAGCTGTCACCCCTAATAACTTTTGAATGAACAGTCCGATTTAAACAAAATTTTTTTTTGTTCGAAGCATCTCGGGAAGGATACTTTATTACTGTATTTAAATTTTCAATTTGAACATTTGTGGTTCAACATTGAACCATTCAAGTAACCTTTCCCCACCTAATAACTTTTGAGTGAACAGTCCGAATGGAATAAACTTTTTTTTGTTCGAAAGATCTCGGCGAGTACAGCTCATTCCCATATTTGATTTTTCGATTTGATCAGTTTTTGGTTCAACTTTGAACCGTTCAAACAACCTGTCCCGCGATGCTAACTTTTGAGTGAACAATCCGATTTGAACAAACTTTTTTTTGTTCGAAGGATCTCAGCAAGGATACTTCATTACCCTATTTAAATTTTCCATTTGAGCATTTTTTCGTTCAACATTGAGCCGTTCAAGCAACCTTTCCCCACCTAATAACTTTTGAGTGAACCGTCTGAATGGAATAAACTTTTTTTTGTTTGAAAGATCTCGGAGAGGCTTTCCAATACATCTCCATATTTCGCTTTTTGATTTGAACCATTTTTCGTTCAATATTAAACCGTTCAGAAAAAAAATGAACATTAGCGTCTACGGGGAATTTAAGTTGAATGTTGGTTCTGAACTTAAAGTCGGATTTCCTTCAAACTAACTTTGTAAGAAAATGGTTTTGATAAATAGTGTTTGTAAAGTACTTTTCTGAGTAATCTTCTGTGAGGACTCTGATTCCGACTCCAACTCCGCAAACGTGGCGGAAATGCAGGCTCAGAAAAAAAAATGACTGACTGTGCAGACGATTTTTTGTTTATTTATTGATTTGTTTTATTTTATTTATTATTATTATTTTTTTTTTGGCAGACGATTTTTTTTGTAGCAAAAATTTTTCATTCACGAGAACATTTTATTCTTTATTTATATTTAACAAATGGCAACCGATTAAAAGTGAAATTCGAGACATTTTATTAACGGACGAGTTTTTTTTTTCTTTTTTTTTTCTTTCTTTGATAAAATACGTTTTGATGCTCTTTGTACTTTTATTTATTTATTTATTTATTTATTTATTTTATTATTATTATTATTATTATTATTATTATTATTATTTTAAACAATGGAGGATTTTTTCTACGGAGGAACTGTAACAGTTGCACTCTTTAAAAGGTGCGACAAAGCTTTCTTTATTCGTTAATTACTTTTTACGTGTCTATTTCATCTGATGAGAGGGGTATATTTTGCTTTTCGAAATTAGCTCTATGTGCTAAAAAGGTATGTTTGACATAATTTTCAGTTTCAGATAATCAAAAGAATAATGATCAGATGCGAGAATGCCGATGTCGATGTACGGGAAAGTAGGCTCGTTTAGTTCTTGACAGAACTTCTTGTTTAAAGGTGCAAGCTAGCTGCCAAAAATGAAAAATAACATTTTAACAACAGTTTGTATCACAAAATACATTCGTTTATCTTTTTTTTTTCAGAAAGAATTTCCAGTTAGTTCCTTTTGAAACAGGTATATTTTACTTTAACTCACTTGCCCGCATTTCCCTACTTAGAAAATGTTGGCGAAGGAAAGCAGAAACTTTGTCTCAGGTCTTAAACATGTTAACATTCAAAAATTGACTTCTACATAGGATGCCTTTAGCTAAATTTCTATAACTATTTAAAAAATCTGTTCAATAAATGTCACACAAGGCGTAAAATGCAAAGAAATATTAACAAGCTATAATTTTATAAACTTTGATTTTTGTAGTCTTATTAACGGTACAGTCCATGGCATACTTTGCTGTTTTTATTTTTTTAATTTTAAATATAAAAGCGCAGTAACAAAGTTCTTTTGGAGAATTTTCGAATTTAACGCTTAGCATTTTAATCATAAGAATTGTTTAGTGTTCACAAAATTTGCAGTTGGCTTAAGAAGAAAAAGATATATGGGGGTACTGAATGACCCCCCCCCCCCTCCAAGAAGGGTGAAAGGGTCCTTTTAGTTCATGAGGTATAATATAGTCAATAAAGTAAGGTATGATTCTAAATTTTTTAAGCTGGTTAAATGAAAATTAATTTCTAGTAAGAAAAAAATAGCTGGAACTTCCAAAAATCGTTAGGAAATTTTTGAAAGAAGGTAATTTATAACATGATTAAAGCTTGCAAAGAGAAAGATGGTATCTTTGGCAGCTGAAGATGCACATACAATGCCGTCAAGAAACTTGATATTTCACTATGTTTTGGCTTAGTGATAGAAAAATGCAAGCTTAAAAGTTGTGACTTCTCAACTTCGGTAGTCATTCTAAATATTATATTAAAATTTATGTTTTTTTCATCGCTTTAGTTTAGCTAATAAACATGCCCCAATAGTGCAAAAAGTCTTATTTTATTTGCTAGTATTTGATCTATTTCGTAGAGATGACATCTTCATTTGACTCAGGCAATTATAAAAGTGTAATTTTGATCATCTATATTTTCATGAAAATTTAAATTCCGCCAACTTTGTTGCATAATTGTGCGCCATTTCTAATCTAGGCTTCTGGAATATAATGCGTTTTAGATCTTTTGGAGAGCTAAAATTGCTATTGAGCACTAGTCAATGCTCGAAGTTTCACTCAATTTTGCTGTTTAAAGTATTTTTAAACTATTTTAATGACTTTAAATCTTAAATAAAATTACGAAATTTCAATTAGTAGTAAGTTTTTGATAAAAATGCAAAAAAATTAACTCTCTATCGGAAAAAAATATTACGTTACAGTAAAAACTGTAGATGCATGAGCTGAACATACGGATTTTGTAAAACGACTAATTCAGTGGAACCCGAACTGGGAGCGATCGCCCCCAAAGGAGTGATTTGACTCCTCAAAGGGACGGTAAATTCTTAAGGGGCGATAGGGGGCGATGGGTATTTAGAAGAGAAAACAGTAAAATAAAAGGGTAGCGAAAATCGAAATTGTAAACACATGCGAAACCAGTTGATGTTCAGACAATTAATCGCAAGTTAAGAAGGAAACAAGTTAAAGTTCAAGAACTTTCTCGGATGAACCTTAGGAAGTATTTTATCATTCATTGTCCATTTTATAAATTTTCAGATTGTACATTTATTTTCTTTCAAATTTTTAGTTTCAATGATTTCAATTCCCCCCCCCCCAGATTCAAGTGTAGAAAAGAAAAAAAAATTCTTGAAAAATGTACTTCTGTTTTTTGAATGTACGTTGATGATCTTAGTTAAATGTTACCCTTCAAACGTTTATATCAGTTCGCTTTGTGATAGAAAAAAAAGGTATTTTTATTTATTTATTAACATGTTTACTTTAAAAGTGGTTGGTTATAATTACTTTATTTCGAGCATTTTACTTCAAATTAAAGTTAGGTATTTATATTTTTAATGATATCGGTGTTCACTTGCGCCAACTTATATGGTTTTTTCGATAAAGAGGGGGGGGGGGGGGATACGTGTCAGTCAACGTCTTCAAGGGGGCGATGAACTCAAAAAGGTTGGGAAAAGCTGGACTAATTTTTGACAAAATTCACTTTTGCCATTGCGACAGTAATTGATTTATTTAGCTAAAAATTTCCAATTATTCTTCTATCTGTAGAAAGAACAGCCTCATAAGTTTCATAAAAATCTGAAGACCCATGGTGTAAAATCATGTTTCGACTGGATAATTAGACTTGGAATGTCCCCACTGCAATTATCTAACCACTCCACTGCTGTTACACGTTGGTAGTATTCGGAATCGCTCGAATTGGAGAATTGTCTGAATTTTTTCCGTACATTATCTCTCTCTCAGGTTTACCCAGGGGGATGGAGGGGGGAGTAGAGGAACCTGACCAATCTACAAGCTCATGCCAGCTCACTTCAAGCATAGTCATGTTTACTTATTACTTTTTAGACCATCACAAACAAGAGAACTTAGCATTTAAATTAATAGAATCAAAAAAATATCATTTTTTTCCAATACAATTTTATTTGAAAATTCAAAAAAATATGATCCCATTGAGATCCCAACCTAAAAATTTGTACAAACAAAGGTAAAATACACAAGAATTTTTGAGAATTTTTTGAAAAATATTCATTATATATTTTTTGAGAAATTTAAATTTGAAATTTAAATTTCATTTTTTAAAAAATAAATTCTTTATGAAATTAGTCATGTTGCATATTAGATTAAGCGGCAACTAACGTACTTTAAAATTCCATTTGGCAAATCGTACTATCTATATTTGGTGCTGAGTTATGGTCCCTTTTATGTTCAAGCATCCATGGGAAAACGAGGGTTTTCCAAAGTTCAAAGTCTCAGAAATAAAAAAATAAGAGAGATAAAAATCTAAAAATTGAGGCTTTTGATTACCTCAAGGGGTACAATTGATGAGTCAAATTTGAAAGAAATACAAAAATGTAAGATAAAAAAGTTGGATCACTTGACATGGAATGACCCATTGACAATTATTTGCGCTAGAAGAACCTCTCTAAACCAGCGGTTCCCAACCGGTGGTTTGCGAACCCCCAGGGGTTCGCGAGGTGCCTGAAGGGGGTTCGCCAAATTTATACTGTAATGGCGGACTTTTAAATATTTTCGTAAAAAATAAAGAAATATTCAATTTACATACATAGTTATTGCTCTTTTAAAATTTGAAAACAAGTCGGATTTTTCCATCTCTATCTGGCTCAAAAAAAAGTCTCTAAAAATATTTCAGTGGTTTAAAAAAACCTTGATAAAATACAATTTTCTTTTTTCTTCTAAAACACGACAAAAAGAAATTTCCCTCTGACTAAATGTTCAAGTGGGGGCATGCAGAATCGTTGAATTAGCTATGGCGGGGGTAGCGACAGCCTTGAAAAGGCGCCATCAAGAGGTTTTATGAAGAATATGCATTTGCAAGTACAAAAAAAAGAAGAAAAAAAAAGAAAGAATAATAGTCAAGCAATACAAAATTGGCGGATCTTGAACCTTGTGGAGTATATGACAGCAAAAGGCTCCGAATTAGAAATTTATTACTGGATTTTACTCAGTTCTCTGTTTTTTTTTTTTTTTTTTTGTAAATATATAATGTTAGTTTTTAAGATAAGAGTCGCATCAATAGACTCATGTACGGAAAGGATTTTCCTCATACACATATTTGAAAAATAAATACTGAAGTAGACTAAATGCAGAGCCTGATCTGAGACTGAGACTTTCAGACATCGAACCCAACTATCAACTCCTTTGTTCCCTCAAGCAGCCACAAATATCCCATTAAGTTTTTTTCTTCAAAATCAAGGTATGTTTTAGGAACTAATTTATTTTTTTGAATAACTTGTTTATTATTTTTCTTGTATCTGCAGCTTCAATTTATTAATGTCTCTATTAATCGGTGTTTAAAATAATATTTTTGCATATTGCAATCAACTGCTATGAAAAGGAAAAACAAATTTAGTGTTTTTTTAAGTATTCTCACATGTTACTTATTTTAAGACCAGGGGGTTCGGGAAATTTTTCCGATGTTACAAGGGGTTCGCAAAGAGAAAAAGATTGGGAACCGCTGCGTCTAAACAAAGCATACTACTGACAGTGAAATAGGGTAAGTGCTCCAGTAGTCGGCCAGTCTCCAGTAGTCTGCCACAATTAATACAAATACAAATACAAATGTGGAGACCAGCAGCAGGCT
>JAXGGA010019584.1:0-19809 GCA_038373865.1 Uloborus plumipes
AGGACTCTGCAGCTCTTTATTTGAGAAAGAATGTACTTTCAGTAAGGTTGACATAAAAATAGTTGATTCCGGTAGTGCTTGGTCGAATGTTTTTCCTAGCATTATCAGAAAGGCGAAGGCATTTCAAGCCGGTTCCATAACTAAATTTTTAGAGACAACCTACCTAACAACTGGATTTCTTCAACTGGATCTTACCAGAGATGATATATTTGACGACAAGACCTTGTCTGTGACATTGGAAAGTGCACATATCATTTTGATGGTAAAAATGATCTCTTTTCTATCTGAAGAACATGTTGGAAATCTCTTGGAAGTAAGTACTGCTGCTTTATTTTTATTTCTTTTATTTTAATACAAGACATGTTTTCTTGCTCTGATTGGATAGGCATTTTGTTATAAAGGAGGACTTTAATTTGCATTGTTATACGCTACAAAGATAAATAAGTTTTCTATTAACGAAGAACTTACTAAGGCTGTTGAATAAAATACGATCACATTTGTTTTCCACATAAAAAAAAATATGTAGGCTCAGAAAATAAATAATGTGTAATGGCAGTATAGCGAATGATGGATAGCTAAAATTTAAGGGTCATGATTTCAGTAGTATGACCTTATAGTCATAACAGCAGAAGCATATATAATGTAACACGAAACAGGGAGTTTATGGTAGTATATTATTCTCTATCGCACAGCTTGAAGTTTTTTTTTTTTTGTCGTGTGCCAGCATAGGCGGACTTAGACCGCAAATTCTGGGGGTGCAACAGTAGCAGAAATCGGGGGGGGGGGGGGGGTGATTCCCTGGATAACAAGACGGTGGCACAACAAGAAAAGTTTCAAACAGAGTTTGAAAAAACCCAGCCCGCCTCCTAGGTTTTTAATCAAATATCAGGGTTTTTATTTTTCATTTCAGGGGGTCATTTTAATATCATTCTCAATTCAAACATTGTATACCAAACTACAGCTTGCTACGTTTTTTTTTTTTCTAATTTAAAGAGTCGGGAGCCATGAAGAGAGGTCACTGTGACCCCTTAAAGAATTTTTTATTTGGAAAAGCAATGCTACATTGATTTTTTAAAATTAATATTATAAAATATGAAAATTGGTATTGAATTGAATTTATGGATTTAAATAGTTCCTGCTTAGTTTAATCCTCTAAATATTCAAATAAATAAAAAAATAACTCAAATTCAGATGCACAGTTTTATTTCTAATACTTAATAAGTTTGCTCAGAAAGGAAGATGCCTTTTTCTGGACCACGTATTGACCAACATTAAATATTATAATAAACTCAATGCTATAACTAAACTGATCAGTACCAATTTCTAGACTTGATATTGATCAAAATATTTGTAATGTTTAGTTTTTTTCTGAAATAAATGTTTTCAATGTGCAGTAAATTGTGAAAAAAAAAAAAACCCACTTCACCGACATAGTGTGTCATTTCAAGTCGGCCTCACCAGAAAAATCTCGGTGAGTTTTTTAAGGGCTGGGCCCACGTTGGCGAATCTTGCTTTTAGTTTTTTCTCCATTTGATAGGCAGGTTTGGGAGATTATCCCCTGGAAAATTTTTGATATTGTAATCCTGAAAATGCAGTTTTAGACTGCCTCTGGTGCTGTGAGGGGAAAGAAAAGTTCACAGGAACTTCCACATAGAATTCTAGAAATTAAAGTCCTAAAAACGCGATTATAGGCGATATTTGTTCACGCTCATTTAAGGGATGGGGCTTATCTTAAGAACTGTCCCCGATCAATTTCTTGAAAAATAGAGCAAAATCGATCACCTTCCCCACAACTTTTCGAAGTTGAAATTCGAAAAACGCAACTGTTAGACAAATTTTGATGATGTGACGAGAGAGGCGTTCTGGTTCTCTCTCCAAGAAACATCTCGAAATACAAGTCCTAAAAAACGAAGTTTTACAGCAATATTCAGTAATGTTAGGAGGAGAGGTTTTAAGTCTCTCCCGCCTTAAATTTTTTCAAACATTAGTTTTTTCTTTTTCAGATTTCATACGGAAGTGTCAGCTCGTATAATTGAAAGAGAACGGTGTGCTATACGTCTCATCCAATTGTCGTTCTAAAAACATAATTTTTAGTATCATAGACGTCTTGAATAATATTAGAAAAAGGGATATTGAAAAGCTTGCCCAAATTTTTTTCGAAATTTACGTCCTAAAAACGCGACGTAGACCATATCCAGTAACAATAAGGATTCGACACTTCTTGACATTTGAAACTGGAAAAAACCTTAAATAATTTGATGTTGTTAGAAGCGAGACGAAGTTGAGGGCGAAGAAGGTACGAGGGGCTCCGATTATATTTTTAGAAATTAAAGTCTTATGAACTTGATTGTAGGATTGTCCCGATGGATTTTTTGAAAACATAAAAAAAAAAATCCCCCCCCCCCTTTTCTACCAGCTCTTCAATTTTTCATAGTTTAAGTTCCAAAAACGCAATGTTAGACAATTTTTTATGCGGTTATTGGAGGGGGTTATGTTGCTCTACCCTGAACATTTTCGAAATTGAAGTTCTAAGAACAAAGTTCTTATGTGCAATATGCCATGGTATTAGAAGGAAGATTTAAGGCTATTGTCTTCAATCTTCCATTGGCGGCAAGAAGACTTGAAGTCCTAAAGCATGTCAATTCTTAGGATTTCAAAGCCTGCTGTGCCAAAAAGTTCTCCCCTTTAGACTTTTCGAAACTGTAATTTAGAAAAGTAAAATTTTAACGATTTTTAATGATGGAGAAAGGGTGGTTGGGGTTGCCCTTATCCGAAAATTTTCCAAAATTGAAGCTTCAAAAACGGAATTTTAAGCTATTTTCGATCTTTTAAAGTGTTTGGTATTTAGTAGATTTTCAATGGAAATTTTGTTAAATTGAAGCCCAGGTGACGAAATTTGTGATGCTCCGTAATAACTTTGGCAGGAGAGGACTTCCGAGAGATAACATTTTGAAGACTTTTTCATTTTCAGACGAAATAGAAAAAAAAAAAAAAGGAAAAAAAAATCAGGCAGAAATGAAATTAAAAACAAGAGGATGGGGCGAGAGGGGGGGGGGGTGGCACACAATTGGCTGACTAACAATCTGAAGCTGTTGAAAAATTTAAGTGTCGAGATTTTTTTATTTTTGAAAGAAATTAAGATATTTTCTCAACATTGGGTATTTTGGTGCCTTTTCCCAAGACGCGTTCTTTCCTTCTCTTCAATAATAAAGAATATTTAAAAAAAATATCAACTCATCATTCTAGAGAAAGGGTGGGAGGAAGGGAGCACGATCATTGTGGGCCCCCTCTGGTTGCGCCACTACAATAAGAGTCCGGGAGGGTGGGTACTTCTATGGAAAATTTTGAAAATTTACCTTAAAAATGCTGGTTTTCAGCTGATTTCAGGGCAGATTTTACTGATAAAGTTATTACAATAGTCACTTTTTTTTTTTTAATTTCGCCATGGTAGTTTCAAAGTAGAAGAAATTGTAATGATGTACCAATAAATATCCAATTACGGAGTATACGCTCATTCTTTAATACAGCACTGAATAATAATGTTCTTTGACAACTGCATTTCTTGGCGAATTATACTTAATTTCGTTACTTTCAAAACCCAACCAAAGATGTTGGGGGTGCGGCGCACCCCCTGGCACCCCCGTAAGTCCGTCTATGAGTAAGGGGGGGGGGGGGAATATCAACTACCGTTAACTGTTTGAATTTAAATCTCTAAAATGCCATTTGAGGCAATGTTTGACCAAGGTATTGAAGAAGAAGCGGGAAAAGAACTCTCTTCCGAAAATTTTTGGATATTGAAATCTTGAAACTGCAATTAAATTACACGTTGTAGAAGCGAAATTTTAAGATCTCTTTGGACTCTTTAAGGGGGTCATGAGCCTTCTTTGAATTCGTGCTTGGCGGATACACGGGCCTCGACTTATACCTACCCTAAAACCCGCCACAGAGAGACACTCGATTTTTTAATTTCACCCCTGGTAAAGAGATTGAAAATTACGTGCCCCTTCTAGCTCAGCGGGCTTGGACTTTTACCTCTTCGAATTTTTTTTCTTTTGTTCAGCTGAAAGATTGGAAATTATTTGTGAAGTAACTAAAACCGAAAAGGATTGCACTTTATTTTAAATTTCATGCTGGGAGGAATACTTACACTTTATCTTAAATTTCTTGCCGGGGAGGAATGATTACACTATTTTAAATTTATTGAGTGTAGCATTATTTTAAAGACTCTTATTTCCTGACTAACTAGAAAAAAAGGGGGAATGAGAAGAAAGAGAGAAACGTAATTTGCTGACTAATAATCTACATGTGTTGAATATTTTTCATTTGATTATTTCTATTCAAAATGATTAGAAATTTTTCTATGCGTTTTCTAATTGAAATATCCTCATTTTTCAAAAACACGTTCTTTTGTCTCTTGAGTAAAGCGCAAGGGCTCCCGACACTCTTGGGTTGAACCACTGCCTGGTGCCATCTAACGAATTATTATTAGCAATAATTATTTATTTTTTATGTATTTCAAGCTAAAAGTATGTAAATAATTTAAGAGTAAACCTTAACCGAATAATAATAACTCCCTTTATTTGAAAAAAAAAAGCGATTTTTTTTCGGGGGGGGGGGAGGCGGGTATAGGAGGGAAAGACCCTCTGGGGCCCTCCCTTACATACACATTTGAAAACAATGCTAATAGTGAGTGAGCTTTTTTCCTTAAGGATTTTTTTTTTTTTTTTTTTTTTTTGAGCAAACACGAACCGAACACCTACTTTTGAAAAAAATCTTTCTCGATTTCGGGAGGGGGGGGCTCGCCCCCCTTAAATACGTCCTTGGTTAGAGCTGTGGGAATAAACTAGGGGTCCTCAGAAAAGTACAAGCACGTGTTTAACGACGTCAGTTGAATGCTTTCGGCTGTTTCCCTCGAGGCGCGTGCTAGAGTAAAGAATTCGAGGAAAAATGTACCTCAGAAACGTGTTTTTAAAGAAAATTTTTTGCTCTACAATAATCAAGTTAACTGAGGATTTTTCCCCTAGAACCCCTCGGGTAATCAAGAGTATACTGTATTAATTTTTGAAATAATCGTTCAGCAAGAATTTTCTATCCAGTTACGCATTTTTATTTATTTATTTCAGTAAGGGAGAAAAATTTCAAACTAGATGCTTGATGAAAAATTTTTAATTTAATTTTTTTCTTAAAGTCCGGCCAAAATGTTGGGGGTACGGCGCACCCCCTGGCACCCCCGTAAGTCCGTCTATGCTATGTTCTTCAAAACGAGCAACATGGATCACATAAATATATTTTTTAAAGGTACTTTATTTTTATGAAAGAATGAATTAATTGTTTATATATATATATATATATATATATATATATACAGGGTGTCCACTCCAATCGTGGACCAATAGCTAATTTCTAAACCGTTAGAAATAAGCATATAGTTTATTTAGGAAAAAATCTCCAAATTACGAAAGGAATTTTGGGTCTATTCAATGTTTTTCAAAAAATCAAATTTTGAAAGAGTTACGAAATTTAACTTTTTATACAGCCCCCCAGTCCTATCAATCATATTTAGTAAAACATTCTTGACACTGTAACGTTTAAAACTAAAAAAAAAAAATCACTCTTCTACGACAAAAATTGACCGAGTTATGACGTTTTGAAAAATCAAGATTTTGCAGTGTTTCATGACGTCATCGAGAGATAGCTTTAGGGACCGTATGCAGGAGCGCCCCGAAGGGAGGTCCAGGGAGGTCACCGGGACCTCCCAAACATCTTCCTCATTCGGCAAATTCGGACAACGATTCGGCACATTCAGAGATAATACTGAATTTTTTTTTTTTTGCAATATTTATATACAGGGTGTCCACTCCAATCGTGGACCAATAGCTAATTTCTAAACCGTTAGAGATAAGCATATAGTTTATTTAGGAAAAAATCTCCAAATTACGAAAGGAATTTTGGGTCTATTCAATGTTTTTCAAAAAATCAAATTTTGAAAGAGTTACGAAATTTAAATTTTTATACAGCCCCCCAGTCCTATCAATCATATTTAGTAAAACATTCTTGACACTGTAACGTTTAAAACTAAAAAAAAATCACTCTTCTACCACAAAAATTGACCGAGTTATGACGTTTTGAAAAATCTAGATTTTGCATTATTTCATGACGTCATCGAGCAAAACATCATAACTCGGTCAATTTTTGTGGTAGAAGAGTGATTT
The DNA here is from genome assembly GCA_038373865.1 of Uloborus plumipes. Classification (NCBI taxonomy): domain Eukaryota; kingdom Metazoa; phylum Arthropoda; class Arachnida; order Araneae; family Uloboridae; genus Uloborus; species Uloborus plumipes. Next base: position 6,213 of record JAXGGA010019584.1, read on the forward strand.
TTTTTTAGTTTTAAACGTTACAGTGTCAAGAATGTTTTACTAAATATGATTGATAGGACTGGGGGGCTGTATAAAAATTTAAATTTCGTAACTCTTTCAAAATTTGATTTTTTGAAAAACATTGAATAGACCCAAAATTCCTTTCGTAATTTGGAGATTTTTTCCTAAATAAACTATATGCTTATCTCTAACGGTTTAGAAATTAGCTATTGGTCCACGATTGGAGTGGACACCCTGTATATAAATATGCAAGTGCGGCCGCAATCTTTCTTTTTTTCTTTTTTTTTTTTTTGTTATACGTTATCTCATTCTTTTATTGACGTTATTTACCATAAACCAAACCGTTTCTTTCCATCCCGCCTTTGGGTGAATTAATTAGTGTGTGTAGCATGACCCCAAACAAGACGGATAATATGTAGGGAAAATGCTGCAATGCATAAATGTTGCACTTTGAACGCAAAGAGCTCTAATATTTTGTGCCGCGACTTCAGTTTTTTTTTTGCTTTACCAGCAGATCTTCTCATTTCTCGTACTGAAAAATACTATCTGCTTAGCTTCATTTATTCAGTTCCATTTCTTGACTTTCTTCTCTGCGAAAAGAATCGATCGTCGAACTAGTTCAATATTGTTTTTCGTTTTAATTATAGCACTGAAATACATCTATCCGTTTTATTTAATTTATTGATTTTTCTTGCAATGAAGAGAATTCGTAAACGATATAAAGTTAAGTACTTTTGATGACGATTATAAACGAAAACATGAGGAACTTTGCCACGATGGAAGGCATATCTCCGTGAAACTTGCTGGAGCTCCAAAAAATCCATTTGATGCTGCAAGAAAGAAAATAAAGACTGCTTCAAGCAGCGAATTATCGCCATTAACGGTTAGTTTTAAGTTTATCTTTTTTCTTCCTCTTTTAATTCGTTTCAATGATTTTTACTTCCTTTTACGTACTAAAGGAAGTATTGTGATCGCGAAAAAAAAAAATCACTCAAATTTGAGTCTAAATTTTGATTTTGCTCACCCTCGAATGAATGTTCAGTAGTTTTTTCGACCTGTCAGCACGTGCATATGTACCTACCAACATATAAGCAGCCGAAAAATCCTTTTCAACCACCCTCGAGGTAATTACGACGAGTTTTCTCGTGACGTCTGTATATACGTATGTGCGGATGTATGTGCGTATGTATGTGTGTCGCATAACTCAAAAACTATATGCCGTAGAAGCTTCTAGCTTGGTATGTAGGCTCTGAGGATGGTCTAATTGTGCACCTCCCCTTGTGGTTGCATTCGAATATTCCCAAGGGAGTGTTTTACCCCTTTAGCAAATAAACTATGCCGTCTCGCAATAACAGTTCCGGTGACAACTGCCAAATACGGTCTTTCAGCAAATTGAAACTTTTAAAAAATGTCCTTCGATCAACTATGGAAAACGACAGATTAAACAGTTTGATGCTTATTTCCTGTGAAAAAGACATAGCAGAAAAACTGGAAACAAAGGAAATAGTAAAAACGTGGTCATTACTAAAAGCTAGACGTGTGAAAGTCAAACTTTAGCTCATGAATAATATTTCTAGCAAAAATTCTAGAACCAACAGTTTTTATAAGTGCCAACTCTTTTTTGTATTTTTTGCGTAAATTTTCAGATTTTAAAGTCACAATTCATGAACAGCCATTACTATGTACGTAAATATGTGTATATATATTTTATTTATTTTAACTTAATTCTGTTGTTTCACAAACCTGTCAAATGACCAGCATGCTTTACTTTGTAAACACACATCATATATACAATATTTTATAATCTGTCTTGCAGACAATATGTTTTAATCTGTTTCTATGTATAAAAAAGAAATCCTATCAGTTGCTTTGACGATTCAGAATACAACCCCGTTGTTATTTATCAATTTTTTCATTCGGCACATTTTGGAGTTCCATTCGGCAAATTGAGAATTTTCCCCCTCCCAAAAGTTTAAGCTCGGGGCGCCCCTGACCGTATGCGAAATCCTTCAAAATCTTGATTTTTCAAAACGTCATAACTCGGTCATTTTTTGTCGTAGAAGAGTGATTTTTTTTTAGTTTTAAACGTTTCAGTGTCAAGAATGTTTTACTAAATATGATTGATAGGACTGGGGGGCTGTATAAAAATTTAAATTTCGTAACTCTTTCAAAATTTGATTTTTTGAAAAACATTGAATGGACCCAAAGTTCCTTTCGTAATTTGGAGATTTTTTCCTAAATAAACTATATGCTTATCTCTAACGGTTTAGGAATTAGCTATTGGTCCACGATTGGAGTGGACACCCTGTATATATATATATATTTTTTTTTTAAATCATTTTTTAGTAACGAAATATGGCTAAATGGTTAATTCAAAACTTTGAAAAAACTCATGAAGTGACTTTTTATAACCGGCATAACCATTCGGCGTGTTTCAATGGAAGTTCTTTCATGTGATGCACAAACATAGTCACAGTGATGATCACACTCTCATAGAATTCTTTAAAAAAAAGAAAAAAAAAAGAAAGAAGCTGGTAGAAAGTGAAATGTTTTCTATCGTTCTTCTGTATTTTTTTTTAACAAATTGAGCTGGTTTTGATATTAAATGCTTCATTTTACAATGAAACACGGTTATAAAAAAGACGAAGTGCATTATTTTAAAATTCTTTAGAGTTAATAGCTTTCTCCTTTTTATTATTTAGCACGTGTCTGAAGCAATGCAGCCTGGAGCACTTCTCATGTTTGTGGACTGTCCACACCCGGAAGATATATTCGCTGAAATTCCTCACCTCAGCCGCATATATCGCAAGCATTTGTCTTACGAGATGGAATACAAGCCGAAAAGATACCATAGTCCATCAATCTACGAATCTCAAGCTGATTTCGCCTTTTACGTAAAAGTTAGCCAATAAAATGTAAAAACGAGAGAATGGAATGGGATTTTTGTTACGATTTGTGTGGTTTTTGTAAATCTTTTCTCCGTTTAACATGATCGACCTTTATTTTTTCACAATCTTGAGTCCTAAATCCAGACTTTCAATTACAGTGGAGGCTCGAAGCCTTATAACTCGATTATTCCTTTATTCTTTTTCTCGAAGTTTTCTTTGTGTCCTAATCTCTGAGAGGACCGCGGGAATTCCCAGTAACACGAAGCTTTTAGCGGTTCCTTTGAGACTTCGAGCTATCGAGACTCGACTGCATAAAAATAGTCAAGATGAGGTGAGTTAAGATATTAAAAGTTCGACGCGATAAAATTTTAGTGAAAAATTGAGCATTTTATATGATCCCTTGGTCCTTACTATTGTCATGTTTGGGGAAATCATTTGCATTAAAAACAATACTAGCGACAAGCAGTCAAAACATTTACGGCAAATATCCAAAGCGATATTCGAGTCCAAATCCTTACGCATCAGGGCCCGATTAACCTCTGAAGTTACGGGAAGCTCAGTCTCCTGTAGGGGCCCTCCACTTTTCGTTTAAGAAATTTTTTTTGAAAACGCTGCACATTGAAACAAAATTCACACTAATGCTACAAAGATTGTTCCTAAAGTGGCCCAGCAAAATTTAGATTAAAGTTTAACCCACTGATTGCACTATAATTCTCATTAAATATGGGTGGTCTGTCGTTGAATAAGATTTATCACTTCCAAAAATCAGCATAAAAATACATAGAGACACACTTGTGCCAAACTTTATCGAACCAGTTATCTTTAAAATTGAATTTAAATGCTGAAACTGGGATTTTTAAGCAGTTTTCCTGTCATTTTGGGGCTTTTTGAAACCTGTTGGAGGAAGCTCAAGCTTTCAGAGCCTTTTGGGTAATCAGGCCCTGCGAATAGAGGAGACATCGTGCATAAAATGAGCTGGAAATCTATTACCCTATCAGAACAACTATAGAAAGTAGTCAGTATATATAATATTTGTCCTTTTCGCTACTGTTGAAAAATTAAATGTTATTCTATGATGTGTAAAAACTCATCATAAATTGAATATCAGAAGCGTCAAACCTATAGTAACCTGCACATTTTTTTAGTGAATTAATTATTTATTTTATAGAATAGGTGCGAATAGAGCTTTTAACACCCCCCCCCCCCCAAAAAAAAAAAAAGAAAAAGGAGAAAAAAGTTGACGCTTCTTAGCAGCTGAATGTCTCTTGAAAATATACAAATGCCCACGAGTGTAAAGCGATTTAAATCACAAAACGCCCCGTTTAATATTTCGGTGAATATTGTACCTTCTTGTGTCAAGTTTTTCGTGTTCGGATTGTTTTCTTTTTCTGATGATCTCCTTAAATATCAGGGGCCGCGCTAAGCGTTCGCCACCTCGCCAAATGCTATAAAATAGAAAATTCGGCGAAAAAAATTCTGATTTGGCTAAAGTATTGGCGAATGGAAAATTGTCAGAAATTTTCATTTGGGGGAAAAATACACTTATTACATTAAAAAAACAAACAATTAAAATTCTTTGATTAAAACTCTCGAAGTTTGGCTAAGACTTTTGAAATTTGGCTTATATACTGGCTAACAACTTAAAATCCTTAGCGCGGTCCCTGAATATGAATATAGGGACTTGGGGACATAAATCCATGCATATTGGGGACAGTATACATATTTAAATTGTGTATTTTAACTAAATACGTTTTTTCGCTTCCTAGTTCTCATAATACCTAACTCTAAATTTTATTTTAACCATTTTTGCAAATGGTACTATGTATCTAGGACTAACAGTTGTGAAAATAGAAGTTTTTCAGGTTAAAGGTTGACATGTTGATATTATTTTTCCTTATCTTCTGTTTCTTCTCTAAAAGTTAATAATAGCTGTAAAGATATTTTAAGCAGTGAGTGATAAGAATCAAAACCCGTTGAGTCCATTTCTCAAAATCCATGGTTCCGAAGGCAGAACTATGAATCTAAAGGGGTTTTGACTAAAAACCCTTATTTTATATTCACTTTTTCTTGAGATTTAGTAATTTTTTATCCATTTTCTTTAAATCATTTGTAAAGGAGCTTTTGAACTTATATTTTTTTTTCATATAAAATAAATTTTCACAAAAAATGGTTTTGATTCTAAGTGATTCATTTATTTGATTGACGTGCATGTTTTCAATGTGATTTCTTTTTATTTTTTCCCATCTTAAAATTATTACCTTACATTGAAAATACGCTGCTCTTTTTTCCCTTGATAGCTGTACTGAACTAATTATTGTCTTGAATTGTACCATTTGTATCATTTGACGCATGGATAAGTGTTGTTTAGTTGTAAGCATGTAGAGATGATATTCAAAGAACAGTTATAGTATATACATAAAAGCACGAAAAATACAAAAAATTTTATGTGGTTTTGCTGTTTGCATGTATCTTTTTGAATATTTTTTGTCAAATGTTAATATTATACAAAATAAACCTTCCGAAGACCAAAGATGTTATTCATTTACTAACATTTTACTCTATTTTTTATAAAACTTGTAGATGAAATGAAATACATAAAGCTAGAGTGTGACAATGTGAGTACCTGTGCTACATTAATAATTATCGAGAATCGATACGTCGTCCTTTATCCTCTTTCGTCGTTGCTACATTATTTTAAAGGTCATTTTTTAAACGTGTATTACATGGACTTCACTCTGATGAGCAGGGTTGCCAAACGTCCCATATTTCAAGGGACAGTCCCGTTTTTTGAAAAATTGTACCGCGTCCCGGGGAACTTTGATACGGGACGGCTAAAGTCCCGTATTCTAAGCTAGGGGCAACACTGAACAAAATGAAACATTATTTTCAGTAAAAATAAAGTATAACAAAAAATGTGCTACCAGAGTGATAAGAATATTGATTTAATCATAATGTTTCTCTGTTCTGAAGTATATGTTCTATTCAGTAAAAGCAGGAATCATTGTGCCAGTCAATTCAACAAACATGTCGTTCATTGTAAATGTGGGTAGCTCCTTGTAAAAGATTTCATTATGTCTTATTATTTAAGTCCTTCTCAAAATTTTCCTTATGAAAGAAATATAAGTGTTCATCTACTATTAGTCACCAGATATTTATCGTTTGAAATTTGCTTTTACTTTTCATTTATAATAAAAGATGTAACTAAATTTTATTCTATTTAGCAAACAAATACGCATTTTAAAATTGAAGATGCATAATTTTTACAATGAACGGCAGTAATGTGAATTGCAATGAGCTTTATGGCAAATTACAGACACAGCAAAATTTAGGAAGACTTAGATTTATGGATTTTACATATATGTGGGCTTTTATTGCCTTTTGGAAAATTTACATTGAATTTTTACCTATTGCCCCCCCCCCCTGGCGAAATTTGAAATATGACTGGCCTGCTTCAGTAAAAAGGGGGTTAACAACAGGGAAATACGAACTTACTCAATAGTTAATGTTAAACCTTTTATTACCCCTTAATACTCACGAAGAAAAATAACTATGCTATGTTAAAAAAATGTAGTTTTTATTCATATGATGAGTATTTATTTTCTTCATGTATATTTGTGAAAAAGGTTTGATATTAAAGTCAAGGTTTTAGAAATTCAACCTTTAGGCTTCATCTCCCCCCCCCCCCCCATAAGGCAGTCCCGTTATTACAGCTCTTAAATCTAGCAACCCTGCTGATGAGTGTATCAAATTATTGATGCATAGCGCAATAGTTAATGATTCTTCTATATATTACAATTAGACATAGAATGATGTAAAAACTGGAACAAGATTTTGATTATTTAACATACTAAAATGAATAAATTCCAGTGTAATATCAAAATAAGAACTGTTCTTTTCAGAATTAGAAAAAATAAAACGCTCAAACAAAAACACCAAATATTTTTTTCAATTATTATAACTAAAAGTACAATAAAAAAAACCATTCAGACTCCTCATTACTCATTGGATCCCTGAACTAAAATTTCTAGCAGTTCGGCAATTCTCTATTTGCCGAACGGGACTTCAACTTATGCCGAATGATAAAATATAGGTATGCATACATAAGTACAACAAATGAATAGGGACGTTCGAGGATTTACGAATTGCAATATTACAATTCAGTCCTCCGATTTAGCCCAATCATCAAACAAAATGTGTCGAATGAAGACATTTTTGTTAGGTTAAAGTTACTTTCCTTCGGGGCGCTCCTGTTGTTATCTCAGTTTTCGGGCAATAGTGTATTCTTATTCGGATAAGACAAACAAAGGGGAACATTTCAACGAAATTTGATAGTGAATACGTTTTTCAACAACAATACCTCAACCAGAAAAGTGAATGTACTTATCGCTGAGAGATAAAAAATAAATGTGACAAATTCTGTTTTGAATTAAAATTATGATCATCACAGCAATAGCAACAACAAGCCAGTGGAATATTTACTGATAATAGCCGCCAGGATTCGGAAGATGCCAAATTCATGGCAGGATGTAACAATAATTAATACGCTCAAACGTTTCTTTTGCAATCGTATCAAAACGTGGCGCAGTATAGCCTGCTAAGGCTCTTGCGCCACTAACCCCCCCCCCCCCCACAAAAAAAAAAACGTAACGTTTCAAGTTAAATAAATTTGCAACGATGTGTAACGTTTCCAAATTATGCTTTAGTAATGAATTTTAAAAATAACGTGTTAACACGTTGCCTACGAAATCGAAACAATCTGTCAACCTATAGAAACGTGGATGTAACGTTTCAGTTTTACGTGGAATCCGTATGCAACTTAAAACAGTTTCATTTCATGTAAAAAATGCTTTGGTGCCTTTTAATTCAATGCTAAGCATTGGAGGCGTCTCCGACGTATGACTTTGATCAGAGTTCATGCAGGATACGTCTTCATGTAGGGATTCTAGCGTTATATGGTCTTCATAACATTATATCTCTTGTAAATAAATTGTTATTGCATGTCATCTCAATATCAAAGAAATTTTACTACATCTCTCCTTCAAGATGTTGATTCTGTAGCGATATTTTTTTAGAAATGTATTGTGCTAAAAATAAGTTTAATTTTGCTTGCGAAATTATTTTTTAGAAAGAGTGAATAATATCACTGAAGGCTCATTCTGCTGTAACAAAATAAAACGTTTTAAATTAAAGTTAATACATTTCAAAAATATTTGGTACAAAGTTACAAAAATTGTTGACAAATTGTGCCAAGAAACCATTTTGTAACGTTGTCCAACCGCTTTGCAACGAGGCATTTTTTTTTTTTTTTTGTTTCCGAGCGTTAATAGTAACGTTGTACCAATTTTTTAAGAAAACGTTTTGTCAATGTTAGCTGCATTTAGCCCAAATTCAGGTTGAAAAAAAAAAACTTCAGGTTTGAGTTTTTGAACCGCTTTCGCTATATAGGGGACCTTACGCTGATTTATTCGAACATAAAACTTGTGACAGCAGTAAAATTGTTTCAATGTTTCTCTGACATGGTCTTTTGTGCCTTGGTTTTAGTCAATTCTTTGGCAACGGTTAAAAGTTGCGTAATTAAGTAAACAAGGCTTGTGACTTGAAAGGACTGTTGAAATGAATTTTAATTTAATACATGTTTCATGTTATTGCTGTAATTTTGTGAAATGGTTGTAATTTTTTATAAGTAAATTTTATTTCACATTCAGTGCTGTTTTTTTCTGACTTGTATTCGAAACTGCTGCTAAATTATTTACTTATTTTGCATAAGTAAGGAAATTTATTTGACTTTTAAACTGTTACATACGACGCAGCTAGAAGCAAAGGGACGTAAGTGACAAAAATTAAATTTCGTGCAGAATTAGACAGTTACTTAGCAATCAAGATTCATTTTATTTATTTTTTAAATCAATCTCGACAGCAGTTCATGTCAAGGCTAACTCTAAAATCTTATTGCCACAAAACTTATTTCTCCAGTCATATAAACAATACATCACCAAATTTTCAATTTTTCCCAGTTTCACCTCTTTGCTTCTTGGTGTCGTAATGTTTGTGAAGAAATGCTTTATTTTCATTTTCTTGAATGTCAATAGTGAATAATAACTAATTAGAGTTTCCCTGAGGGTGCTTATACAAAAACAAGGCACTTTTACTCAATTAAAAGCGAACTTTTTGATAGAACTTTTGCTGCTTTCACGTTTTGGTATACTATGCTTGCAAGAACAGCCAATCTTTAGAAAAATACAATAAACTTTAAATATGAGGGTAAACTGGGAAACTACCATTCAGATTTTTACAGGGGATGTTGGTTAGCCAAGGGAAGGTTTATAGACAATATCGGGGAAAAGATTCGATGAATCGTTCTTTCTTATTTTAAATCTAAATTTAGGACCTAAAAATGGCTCTATTAAGCGAAATAATAATTATACTGTCTCGATTTTGGGTTCAGTGGAAACATTGGGAAAAAATCATTTTATTTAATAAAACTCTTGAAAGAAAAAAATAATGCTCATGTAATTTTTCAATGAGATGAGAAATGAAAAGTAAAAAAGTGGACAAACATCCTTCCCATTTAATTTTTTACGGAATGAAAAAAAGGTAGTGATTCCAAAAGGAAAGAGTTACTGAATGTTTAAAAAAAAAATGTATGAATTGGAATATTCCCTTAAACATTTGAGGGGAGAGGAGCAGATTGAATATTTTACATATAAGTTTATCATATTCTCCTATTTTAAAAAATATATGCTTTAACTCAACCAATGTTTCTTAAAAGAAACATTTGTTTAACCTTTTAATATTCTATATGTTTATTATTATTATTAATACTTGTGTGTTATCTTTTGTTATAGAAGACAACATTTCTTATTTTTTATAAAATCATTGGGCATACTTTCTCATTCTAGGCATGTGTAAAATAATCTTAGTTAAAAAGAATTACTGCTGATTAATCAGTGAATAAATAATCAGTAATAAGCAAATTGGTTCATTGTAAATAAATGGCAACTCAGACTGGTCAATTACTGATTAGTGCAGATTAATTGATGCATCCCCATTTGGAATGTTGCTTAATGTTGTGCGTTTGAAGATTTGCCCTGTTGTTTAAAATATTCAGCTGATTTGTTTGAGAATCGGACATGGAGTTGTTATTGTTTTTAAGTTTGAAATTCATCATTAAAATTTAAAGTGATTTTGTAATGTTTTAGGAAAGATGCCTATTTTATATTCTGTCGTGGCCCATGGGACCTCAGTTCTGGCTAAATTTGCTCGATGCATCGGCAATTTTTCAGAAGTAACGGAGCAAATAATGTCAAAAATATCTCCAGAGCAGTCATCAAAACTCACTTATTCTCACGGAAGGTATTTGAAAATTTTTTTAATTACTTTGAATTTCTTCAAAGCTTCTATATAACTAATATCTTGTTTAAAATTGCATTCTTTTTGTGTATTACATCTTTGCTGCATTATTTTTTAATAATGGACCAATAATTGTTTACTGTTACAGTGAAACCTCGATAACTGGACACCTTCTGAAAAACATGTTGAACTGAGCTAGTGTCTGGCTGCTTATAAGTTATCCGCCAATTCACCAATCATTATTAATCGACACATTGTTCAATTACTGATTAGCGCAGACCCTCCCAAATTCCAGGCCACCACAGACCCTCTCCTCAATTTTGCAAACCCCAACCTCTGCAGCACCAAAAAAAAAAAAAAAAAAAAAAGACCTTGATTTGATACATTTAAATTTTTTTTCTAAAAAACATGTTCTTACGTTTTTTATGTTCTTACATGAAATTTTCCCACCCCACTTTTTTTTTTGAAGGTGCAAAACAATGGCCAAAAATAAAAAATAACATTTCAGCACAGGTTGTATTACAAAATATATTAATCCTTCTATATGTACAACAATTTTGAGATCAAATTTCCAATTGTTTCACTTTCAAACAGGCATTTTATCTTAATTATTTCACTTTGCCTCATTCTCTCCTACTATTAGTTCAGATACCTCTTTCATGAGGAATAATTTATAATCTTTGAAAAATATTTTTGGAAAAAAAAATAGAACCAACTTCAGTTGGAAATTGCTCTAAAAAGTAAAAAATAATTTTTTTCTTTGAACACCATCGAAACTACTTTTGAACATAAGTTTTGAAGTCGGCGCAAAAACGATAGGTAAAATGATATTTAACCATATTTTGCCAACATTTTTTCAGAGAAACCATTGAAAATTGAAAGCAGAATATTTGTACCATTACACGAATGTGTAGTAATCAATGAAATGAATCCATTAAAATTTATATTTATAGTTGAATTGTAGTTGCGTATGATTCTATTCATTGTTTTTGCGCTGACTTCAAAACTTATGTTTAAAAGTAGTTTCAATGGTGTTCAAAGAAAAAAATTATTTTTTACTTTTTATAGCAATTTCCAACTGAAGTCGGTTCTATTTTTTTTTCCAAAAATATTTTATTTCATTCTTTTTAGTGTAAATGCACTTAAAATAATCAAAATATAGTTAAAAAACTATGCTGCTGTTCAAAAAACTTGTAGATCTGGACTCGATCTCATTCCATCAGGAACTTCAACCCGATGCGTTTAACCACTTGAGTCAACGGGTCGCTGATTGAAGTAAGGATTTACGATAGCACATATTGTTTTAAATAACATGAAATTTTAGTTTTTCGATCATAACTTTTTTTCTAATGAACAAATATCGTCATATGAATACATGGTACCTAAGTTAACCATCTCCTATCGATTTAAAAAAAATCGTCCAAATCGGTTCAGTAGATCACATGTTATGTGCGAACAAACAAACCAAAAAAAAAAAAAAAAACATACGCTTTGAATTGAGAACCTCCTCCTTTTTTGAAGTCGGAATAAATTGAAAGTAAAAGTAAGTAATTTGAATTGTGGGAGAAGGGGTTAGAGTAAGACTTGGAAAATTGGTGCAAGTTTTTGCATTTCATGGAAAATAATTTCCAACTAAAGTGGACTCTTTAGCTTTTTTCAAACGCCACAAATCAAAATCTTATTTTTTAAAAATTTGTGTCACTTTAATGGTCGTTCATACCCCCCCCCCCTCGCAGTGCAAAAAAAAAACCATTACACAGCAGATTTTGCCTAATAACTCAACACTCATGGTGTTTGATACATTTTATTTGTTTGTAATGATGTTTTTTGGTCACAACCAACATGAAAATCACAAAAAATAGTTACTTTAATTTTTAGCATATATTTATCATCTTCAGAATTTTTTACTTTTAATTTTACCTTGAATTTGACGTAAATTCAAGGTATAAAATACAGAATTTTATAAAGGTACAAAAATTAATATAATATAATTGATTGTGTATATAATTTTTGAAAAAATAATATAAGTGCCGCAAATCAAAAACCATTTATTGCCACAATCGATTCAGAGCACCCAAAAATGGCGCGAACGTCCATAAGAAAATTCTACAGCATCGAAGGACCTCATTGCCAATTTTAACAAAGATCCGACCAAAACTGTCATTTTGTACTATAAAAAAATATGGGGTAGATCACTATGGGGGGATGTACCTGCATAAGGACATTACAATCATTAAAAGCATTCAAAAAAAAAAAAAAAAAAAAAAAAAAAAAACATGCAGCTGTTTGAAAAAATCCTTGCAGACCTGGACTCGATCTCATTCCATCAGGAACTTCAACCTGATGCGCACAGCCACTTGACCATCGGGTCGCTCATTGAAGTAGGGATTTACGATACCACATATTGTTTTAAATGACATGAAATGTTAGTTTTTCGATCATAACTTTTTTTCTAGTGAACAAATATCGTCATATGAGTACATGGTACCTAAGTTACACCATCTCCTATCGATTAAAAAAAAAATCGTCCAAATCGGTTCAGTAGATCAGATGTTATGTGCGAACAAACAAAAAAAAAAAAAGTATACGCTTTGAATTGAGAACCTCCTCCTTTTTCGAAGTCGGTTAAAAAAAGCCTCTTGTGGTTTTGTTAACAGAAAAAGCGCTGCTTACATGTATTTGAAAAACATTTTGTAGTGTGCCTTCATTCTTTCCAGGGTTCTACTTGTGCACATTGACCCCCCCCCCCCCCATATCCTTTCCTAGCTTTTGGACTACATCAAAAGTGCAGAGCATATAGGCCGACGCCTTGGGGTACAAGGGATTATCCTTTCTGGAAAAGTTTTCCCTAGAAAAAAATTATTCGACTCGAGACTGATAAATCTCAATGTGAACAGGAGTCGATTCAGACGCAAATTGGATCTAGTTTGCAGCTCCCTCACAAAGTTTTATCTTGCAGAAGCAGAACTTTAACAAAATTTCATTTATAAAACAGTTCTTTCATCACTTTTAAGCTTAATCAATTTGTTTGAAAGCAAAACACTAGTAAAGAAAAAACTTTTAGTTTCCAAGTCTGTCCTAGTGAAGTCCTTAAGACAAATTGGATTTCAGATTAAATTTGTGATAGAAGAAAGATGCAGTATTTGATATAACAGATTTTTCCATAAAAATTTAATTAAGAAAAATGCCCCAAAATTAGTTCCCTTTTTTGTTTTCCTCTAAGAAAATAAAATCATAAAAATTTTGTTTTTCGACAAAATGTGTCCCTAAAAATAAAAACCTTAAACCCACGGTGAAATCATCAGGAATCGGCAAGGAATTTCTTTAGCAAGAAGTGATCCAGAATAGCAGTTGGAGGT
>JAXGGA010019585.1:0-19808 GCA_038373865.1 Uloborus plumipes
AGTTATGTTTCAAAATCGTCTTTTTAACCTCCGGACAGCAAATGTAAGCAAATTTTGAAAATGACCCATATCGTAGGCAGAAAAAAAAATTTAATAAAAAAAGTATGTACCCTCTGGGGTTTATCGTAACTTTTAAGGGACGATTTTTCTTTCCTTAATAAAAAAAATATTTTTTACATGATATTTTGTTTAATTATTTTTCCTGTCCATTAAACACTGTTTGCAATCAATATACAAAATAACTTTGGAAAAAAAAATGTCAGGCATTAATGGGTTAAGATTTTTTCTACTGTCTCGAGTTTCCTGTTTCAAACACGTGTGGCGTTTAAGTAAAGCACGTTTAAAGAAAGACTTTATAATTAACAGTTTAGAGGAGGGTCGGGATGGTTCTCCAAGTATCCCGTGGTGTTTTTCTTTCTTCTTTGGATTTTCATAATTTATTGTTTAATTTCACTGCAAATATAAATGTTATTTTTACAGTATAAACAGTTAATTTTACATAAATAAACTAAAATTGCTTATTTTACAGCATTAAACCGTAAAATCGCTAGTTTACAGTGATAAACTAATAAAAGCTAGTTTCACAGTTTACTACTGTGCATTTTACAGTTTTAAATTGGACCCTCTGTTGTCAGTATTATACTGTTGTTTCTACTGTATAATACAGATAATGTTACAGTAATAAGCTATAAAATGTCTAGTTTTACAGTAATAAACAGTAAATTAGCTATTTTTACATTTTATTACCGTGTTTTAAATTGGAGCCTCTGCCTGCCAAACAACAGCTTTTTTTTTTTTTTTTCAGAGTTATACAATAATTGTGCGTTAAACCAATGCGAAAGGTAAATGTTTGGCATAAATGTAGTTATTTTTATGCTACCATAACTATACATACATATATATATATATATATATATATATATATATATATATATATATATATATATATATATATATATATATATATATATATATATATATATATATACACTGAAGTGACAAAAGTCATGGGATACCTCTTAATATCGTGTCGGCCCTCCTTTTGCCCGGCGAAGTGCAACAACTCGACGTGGCATGGACTCAACAAGTCGTTGGAAGTCTTCTGCAGGAATATTGAGCCATGCTGTCTCGATAGACGTCCATAATTGTGAAAGCGTTGATGGGGCAGGATTTTGGGCACGAACAGACCTCTCGATGGTGTCCCATAAATGCTCAATGGGATTCATGTCGGGCGATCTAGGTGGCCAAATCATTCGTTGGAATTGTCCAGAATTTTCTTCAAACCAATTGCGAACAGTTGTGGCCCGGTGACATGGCGCATTGTCATCCATAAAAATCCCATCGTTGTTTGGGTACATGAAGTCCATGAATGGCTGCAAGTGATCTCCAAGTAGCTGCACATAAGCATTTCCAGTCAATGTTCGGTCCAGTCGCACTAGAGGACCAAGTCCATGCCATGAAAAAACAGCCCACACCATTACGGAGCCACCACCAGCTTGAACAGTGCCTTGCTGACAGTTTGGGTCCATGGCTTCGTGGGGTCTGCGCCACACTCGAACCCTACCATCGGCTCTTACCAGCTGAAATCGTGACTCATCGGACCAGGCCACGGTTTTCCATTCATCTAGGGACCAACCGATATGCTCACGTGCCCACGAGAGTCGCTGCAAGCGATGTCGTTCTGTCAGTAAAGGCACTCGAGTCGGTCTTCTGCTGGAATAGCCCAAGAAATCCAAATTTCTCCGCACAGTTCTAGCAGACACGTCCATTGTACGTCCCACATTGATTTCTACGGTGATTTGACGCAGTGTTGCTTGTCTGTTAGAATTTACGACTCTTTGCAGACGTCGCCGGTCTCGATCTTTAAGTGCAGGCGGTCGACCACTGCGCTGTCCATGGTGGGATGTTATGCCTGAAATTTCATACTCTCGGCACACTATTGACACAGTGGATCTGGGAATGTTGAATTCTCTAACGATTTCCGAAATGGCATGACCCATGCGTCTAGCTCCAACTAACATTCCGCGTTCAAAGTCTGTTAATTCACGTCGTGCGGTCATCATCACGTTAAAACCTCTTCACATGAATAACTTGAACAGAAATGAAAGCTCTGTAAAAGCACTGCGCATTTATACCTGTTCTATGCGATGCTACTGCCATCTGAAAATTTGCATATTGCTATCCCATGACTTTTGTCACTTCAGTGTATATATATATATATATATATATATATATATATATATATATATATATATATATATATATATATATATATATATATATATATATATACGCATACCAGATCTACGAAAGCCGAATAAAAAGGCTTAACTGTACTTAAAGACTGAACTTACGCGAAATGCAGGAAACGGTGAATTCCAAACTTTCCGTACGGTTGATCAAGTGAAAATTAGAGAATGTTCATGAAAAAAGTAATGAGACTACAAAAAAAAAAAAAAAAATAATAACTGATATTTAATCAGGACAAAAGTAACACAACTCAAAAAACTTACTATTACTAAAGCGAACCCTTTAAAACACACGATCTGGAAAACTAGACATTTCTAATTCAATGCATGTTTTGAACATTTCCTTTCCTTTCTCTTACAAAATATTCAAAATTCAAAATTCAAAAAAAAAAAAAAAACACAGCAAAACCTTCACGATATTTTTCTAAAATTGACGGTTTCGTTAACTGCAGGAAAAACAGAATGATGTTGGTGGTTTATGAAAGTTAAGATTCACTTGTAAAGTTATTTGGTGTTCATTTAAAAGAAATTAATTACAATATGTTTGAAAACTTGGAAATTCTAAGCTATCCTATTTATTTTATAGAAAAATAGAAAAATGTCCTAAGTTCAGTTAAATTCAGATTTTGAATGGGCAGCTTTTAGAGGCTCACATTAGAAAAAAAATATTTATATTCTTTAAAGTTGAATTTATGTGACACATGACAAACAATACTAAAAATGACAAAATCTAAATTTAAATTATAGTACTTAAGATACTTATATTTTTTAATAAAAGATCTTTACACACATTCATTATCACTTTGAGTACTGTGTTTTAAACTTTTGAATATAAATGGCAAATAAGTAGTGCGGTTAAAAAATAATTTTCGTGAATAATTTCGGCCATTCTACCTATATTTCCAAGTTGCAATGAATTCTGAATATAACACACACACACACACACACACATATATATATATATATATATATATATATATATATATATATATATATATATATATATATATATATATATATATATATATATATATATATTCAGTTTTATTAACATATCTACAAGTTTGTCTTACAGCTTAAGAAGTTTAAAACTACTGTGTTTCCTTTAATCTTAAAAAGTAATCGCAAATTCAAACAAACTCCACCTCTTAGATACCCTTGAAGTTAGAAGTTATAAACTCTGAACAAGTAAGCAGCAAGTGATTAGAAAACTAATATACAAAAATAACATTGAAAAGTCCTATCTCAAAGGCTAACATAACTGATTTATTTCAAAGGTCTCTTGAATTTTCGAACTCATTTTAAGTCGTATTGTAAGAAAGAATCTTTAAACAGGTAAATTTAAGATTTATAAGGAGCATATGAAGAATTAAGTGACTACATAGACACGTGTGACACTGTTCAAAGAAAGTACGTCACCATGCTTATTATATATATATTTTTAATCGTAGAAAAACCAGCACCAACTGAGTTTTTCAAAATAAGATAATATTCACTTTACTTAACACTTTTTGCGTAAAAAAAAAAAAAAAAACATACAAGTGTTTCAAAGTTTCATTTTTAACACTTTTTGGGGGGGGGGGGGTACACAAGTATTTTGTGGTCTGAAACTTTCCTGGAAAATGACTTATAGAATAAAACAATAGCATTTTCACATTTTTAAATGAAGTATTAATTCATTTTGCAGTTTTTAATACTTTTAGGTCTGAGCTCCTCCGGAATGGGGTTTTTTGGCGCTTTTCGTGATTTTTCAAAAAATACTTAAAAAAGGTTAATGTTAGTAATTTTAATTTCATTAGATACTTCAAGATGCTTCCTTTGATGATGAAAGAACTATTTAAGTAAAACAACAGTTAATTTTTCGTAAGAAAATGTCGAAAAATGCATGTCAGGAACTTTAAAAAGAAGTTCCAGATTGGAAAAATCATTTTTAACCACTAACTCGTGTTTAAGCCTCAAATCGATAGCGTCTCCTGCAGTTAATTCTGCTTGATGCTGTCATATATTTTCTTGGAAAGTAAAAGGTTCATAGATACTATCTAAAAAGGATTGTAACGTATATAACCCGTACTTTTATAGCTAAAAGAGCTCAAACTTGGCCCCAAGCGGAGCTCGGTCTTAGTCATTTTCACCAAAATCATCACCTTGATTACTTAGACCGGAAAGTGTTAAACCGCTGCTTAGGTTTCTCTTCAAAGCTGCAGAAAATACAGACATCAACACATTTTCAAAGACAAAATGTTGCACATAGATTTAAGAAACTATCAATCAAAGACGCAAGCCTACCTCTCTATCCTCAACCATATATATTCAATTTAAGCCAAACATTTTAGCGATATGTGTAAAATGGCGCAATGCAGCAAAATGCGGAGAAACCGAGAACAGTTGGGTGCGCAATACTACAGTATTATAGTATTATACCTGTAGTATGAATCACCTCAGATCGCACGGGTTAGAAGCATCGGTCTCACTCTCTAGATCACAACTTATCTCTGATTTTGTTCAATATGAACTAACATGTTCATTTAAACCTATTCGTTAAACCAGACGAGCCACCCTTGTTAGAAATACAGTTGCCTTTCGTTATCTCGACTTCGCTTAACTTAAACTTCCGCTTATGTCGAAGTATGCGATAAACGATGTTACTGCTAATATTTACCACAAATAAAAAATGCTTTGATTATAGCCGAACCCAATAAGCATTTTTCGACAAAAAAACTTTAGTAATATAGGTCTTAAAAATGTGAAAAAAAAGGAAAAGAAGATAATATCGAAAATTTTGCCGCCATTGCCCTTTACCTTCCCATGATATAAAACCTCAGTAGAGCAGCCGAAGCCATGACACACTGGCAGTGGCTAATGATAAGTAAAAAATAGTTATTGCAGAATAAACTTGAGTGCTTTACAGATATTAAGCAAAGTTATGTATTCTAATTGCAGATGTTAAATCTGCATGTCACTTTTGCAATTTATAAATCGTGACTTCTCCACTCTCAGATTATTTAAAATACTCATAAAATTTACAATTTTTAAGTTAAGAGCTATTTACACCACTCTTCAATTAAGACGAAAGCTGCGGATTGTGTAGTTAAACTTTGTGCTGGTGATGTTTAACTGTGAAATCTTAGCTTAACTAGGTCTTGAGTACAAAAACTTTTTTCGCCAAAAAATGTATTGAAATAGTAATAAAATTTAGTTGAAACAATTTCTGTTTAATATTAAAATTAGACATTCACATTAGATAAATAAAATCAAACGAAACACATTTCTTACTACTTAAGAACCTTTTTAAACTCACAATTTAATAAATTAATGTTATTCTACTATTAGTTCTTATTCAAATATCCTCAAGAAGTAAAGAGAAAATCAAAAGAGAGAAAATAAAATTTCATTTTCTGAAAAGAAAAAGAAAATCTTCTTTCTGTCCCATTATGTGATAAAATTTCTTTAATTTCAAATACCACAGCAATAAGCCTTTTGACAAAAATTATCTCGCTCGACGCCATTAGTTAATATAAAACGACCGTAAAACTAATGAATGATAGCTGTTTTTCATTTTCATAACATTTATTGATCTCCTAACAGGCCTCCAAGCTCTTCATTAAGATAGGTCAGTTTCATGACTTACAAAAATTCATATTATTTTTGTTTACAACATACATTTCTGATGAAACCAGAGTACTTTGATTATTTTATTTTAACACTCATTACAGGGCAAAAGGTTTAATACATTGAACAATGACTACAATATTAGAGAAGGATTAAATTTTTCCACTGTATCAAAAGGTGTCTACATTTATAGCATGAGTGCCCGCTCCTAGTAGAAATAGAAACAATATCTCTTTTTGCATAAGATATAAGTATTTTGCATCGAAAATGGTGAATATTCCTGTCTGG
This sequence comes from Uloborus plumipes, assembly GCA_038373865.1. Taxonomy (NCBI): domain Eukaryota; kingdom Metazoa; phylum Arthropoda; class Arachnida; order Araneae; family Uloboridae; genus Uloborus; species Uloborus plumipes. Next base: position 6,147 of record JAXGGA010019585.1, read on the forward strand.
TTAAAAGTATCATGAGCCCAGACTCCTGTTTTTATGAACAATGAAAGAGAAAAAAACATAGCACAGAAAAAAAAATATATATATATATAAATACATTTTGTTTAGTACTCTATATTTAGAGTACTATAATAATAATAAAAAAACTAAACGCAAGTAAACTAGATTTTGTTACGAAAGAGAAAAAAACATAGCGCAGAAATATATATAAAAATACATTTTGCTTAGTACTCTATATTTAGAGTACTATAATAATAATAAAAAAAACTAAACGCAAGTAAACTAGATTTTGTTACAAATTTATTGTGCATTAAAAATACAGGATGCAGCAAAAAAAATCAGGAAAAACAACCTTTCCTGCTACTGAATTAAAAAAGAGTAAATAAAAAAAATATATATATAACAATAATAAGAGTAAACCTTTTACCAGTAACGAAATTCAATTGTTTTAAAAGTAACCGCCTTTTGTAACCGCTTATTAAACTTTTCATCCATTTACTGACATAAAAAAAGAAAATGATTTCAGAGAAATATACAGGGTGTCCACTCCAATCGTGGACCAATAGCTAATTTCTAAACCGTTAGAGATAAGCATATAGTTTATTTAGGAAAAAATCTCCAAATTATGAAAGGAATTTTGGGTATATTCAATGTTTTTCAAAAAATCAAATTTTGTAAGAGTTACGAAATTTAAATTTTTATACAGCCCCCCAGTCCTATCAATCATCTGTAGTAAAACATTCTTGACACTAACGTTTAAAACTAAAAAAAAATCACTCTTCTACGACAAAAATTGACCGAGTTATGACGTTTTGAAAAATCAAGATTTTGAAGGATTTCGCATACAGTCCCTAAAGCGATCTCTCGATGACGTCATGAAACAATGCAAAATCTTGATTTTTCAAAACGTCATAACTCGGTCAATTTTTGTGGCAGAAGAGTGATTTTTTTTAGTTTTAAACGTTACAGTGTCAAGAATGTTTTACTAAATATGATTGATAGGACTGGGGGACTGTATAAAAATTTAAATTTCGTAACTCTTTCAAAATTTGATTTTTTGAAAAACATTGAATAGACCCAAAATGTCTTTCATAATTTTGAATTTTTTTCCTAAATAAACTATATGCTTATCTCTAACGGTTTAGAAATTAGCTATTGGTCCACGATTGGAGTGGACACCCTGTATATTGCTATACAATAACTGTTTGGAACCTCGAATAATTGCATGGAAAAAAATGGTAAAAAATCAAGTCTTTATTTTGAGAATAAATAATGTTTTATTCGTCTCTTTCTCGTCAGATTTTTTTTTCAAATTAGCAATTTTAGAACTTGATGTTTCCATTTGGAAACATTGCAGTAAGTCGAAATCCAATTTTTTGATACACGTTGAACAAGTTGCCGCATGGAAGCGTTATCAGAGTATTTTATTAGTACGGATTAAAGGGACATTACATCTTAAAACCATGTCTTTAATTACAAATCCCCATAGAGTTAAAAGTGCTTAACAATGTTAAAAGGAGAGGAAATGTTACTCGGAAAAGGTATACCAAAAGTATTTTGGCCATTTTTTTTCGGAAAACAACCATTAATTCATCAACGTAGAAAAGTCTAATAAAATTATGCGCTCTTTCTTTTTTAATTACATAATTTTGTTTCAAACTCTCTTCTTTTTTTTTCGAAAACGTTAATGTTGCAATGCTACTACCATCAATTTCAGTTCTCAAAGCGTGATTTTTGTTTTCGAATGATATGATTGTTTTTACGATAGTTTCTTTCTCACTAGATAATTAATGTTGCAAAAAAATCAATGTTTCTAAAACTAGGTTAATTTGATTTAATGATTGTCAGATGTTGTACTTCGTCAGAAAAAAAAAAATCTTTCAACTTCGAGATTCACACACATAAAGAAAAAAAAAGGAAAATAATAAAAGTAGTAAAGATAAAATGCTAACCTTTTGTCTGCACTCTTAGACATCTATGCCATATTAAAATATGTTTCTTTTTTTTCAATCTGGCACTAGACGTTCCTTTTTTTTTACCTTTCATATTAATTGAACAGGTTACATTAAATTTACTTTAATATTATTTAAAATATTAGGAAAAATACAATTATATGTGGTAAAACACTTTTTGTATTCGAAAACAATGCATTTCTTATAGACAATAAAGCCAATTTATCCTCACAATAGATTTAAAAATGCATTTGATGATGATAAAATATTAGTCTGTCACACAAAATATCGCTGCGAAGACACAAAAAAAATATTTTGTAATTTTAAAAACATTAATCGTTCTAAACATTTTTAATGTGTGTTAAACTGGTAAAGATGCTTTATCACATATTTTCAATTGAGATGTTGGGTAATTCAGGCTTACATGCTCCGCCAGGTTAAATGCCCCAGTTTTGATGCCAGTGTTGTGCCCCCTAGAAATGATCTGTAACGATTCGCAATTTTCTTACAGTGCACAGTTAAATTTTGAGATTGCTAAGGAAAGAGATAAATACTTGGTTATTAGTCTTAAAAAGCAAGATTAAATGTATTCGTTTGAGTGTACCTTGTTTTTCCCCAAGTTTGTTTGGACATACTCTAAAGCTCTCTTAGTTTACTTTATTACTGAAATAAAAATTTATAAATTCCTTGATAAATAAGGAAATCTATATTTATTTATATCCCATGAAATAGACCATCCAAACCGTAAAAAACTCCTAGTACTTAAGCATACATTACGACTTAAGGGTGAGAAGGGAGATCGAATAACATTGGTGTGGTTCTCCAGATTGAACACAGCTATGATTAAACGGAGAAAAAGTTTTGTTTATTCCCTTAAGTATACAATCTTTAGTTCTACTTCGCTCTATTCTCCTTCTTGGAGGAGGGCAGATAATTCTGTAATATGGGTAAAGTGTTGAATAATATTTAATCTCAACTATTCCTTCTTTTCTTTCGTTCTTTTATAGCGAAAAAAGATAATATTAATCGTTCAGTTTATTTACTTGTTAAATTTACATAATACAGCTTTTTGATTTTTTAATCAAACTAATTTTTCCATACTAATTATGTACTTAGAATGGTCCAATAGTAAAAGTTTCCAAAGTCATCTTCTCCACAAACTTATATTATAGGATAAAGAAAAAAAATTAGATGAATTTGGTCATATTAATGAGCTACTATGAATAAACACTGAAAGATGATAACTCAACATGGATAAAATACCATGTTTACTACTCTTAGGCAGTCATTTTCGGGAACCGTATTTTTTGCCAAAATGAAGATGATGATTTCGCTAGTTGAAAATTTTGCGAATTTTACATGAATAGAAATTCCGAAAAGAACTAAATAGGACTAATTTTCAAAAGAACATTTTAAGGAAATTTTATGTTACTTAGCTTCATTATTGTTTTGGAATTAAGAAATAGCTGTATAGCACTCCAGAAATAGTTGTATAGAATGTATAATAGTTGTATGTATAGATGTAGCTGTATAGTATCTGGCCTAAAATATTTATTTGTGTTTTAATTTTCCTTTACTGACTTTGAATTCAATTACTTTTATCTTTCACTTAATATTTTTAGCGTTTTATTTCTCAAAGTAATAGGCAAATTTTGTCTTTTTTTTCCCATTCGAAATTGTTTTGGTTAAATTCTATTCCTTTCAGACTTCTTAAATTTATCCACTTAAACTGGTAAGCGAGTTTCAGCATATGTATCTTTTTAAATGATTAAAAAGGCTTTGTCTAGTATTTCTAAATATTTAAAGACTAAATTACGTTGAGAAAACTTGACTATATTTGTGTAAGTTAGATTTTTTCCCTCCGACCTTAAGAAAGCAAGAAATTACACTGAACAGTTTGCATGAGCTACAATTATTCCATTCGCTATATTATGCATACCTACTTTTTACCCGCTTTCTTAACACATTCTTGAAATAAACCGTCTCGCTTATAGAAAGAGAGACAGTAGCATTTTTCTGATAAAAAGATTCGGATTCATGCTGCGCAAAAGTTGATTTTATGGTCAGTTTAAGCTAGGTGAATAAAATTTCATTAAAGAACCGCAGAGTAGTTTTTTGCTGGAAATGTTCTTTACCTCCTTTCAAGCACCCCATTTTTTCCTTTTTGGAATAAACTATCAAAAATGCAGATCGAGTAATTAGTGAAGAACGTTAAACATGGCACTTTTTTTCAAGAACAATACTACACATGTAATGAATAACTAATTCAAACGTTTAAACTTAAGAAAAACCCAAATATTTACTTGCACTAAGGGGACTCGCAATATTTTTAATGAGTCGGTAAGGCAAAAGGAAAAAAAACACTTACTATGCACAAATTTTAATCTAGATAATAAGCCAAAACTGTGAAAAACATTGAACATTAACGATTTTAACAAACCCACTCATAAAACTACTGCACAGGTATTATTTATAAAGAAATATAATTAAGCCCGAAAAGACTTTTTTGCTATTAGGGAGGAAACAAAAATATTTTTAATAGTATTTTTAATTGAAATATATCGAGAATCAGCATGACGCCCCACTTTTAGAAGAAGAAAAAGATACGTGACACGCGCGAGACATATTTCTTGAAAGAATATGACGAAAATGTGTCAGATGTGACTATATAAGTGCCAGTATAGGACTTTTATAGTAATTGCAAAGAATATTTTTCCTGACACCTATGTACTTATTGAAATCTATAGGCATCGATATTTATTTTGAAACGATTTTACCCACTCATGAAACTGATTTTGTTGAATAATGTTTACGTAAACCATATTGTAGTATTATTTTGCTGAGCGAAAAACCTTTCCATTTACCAGAGAATCTTTAAAAGCCATTCAATTTTACCTAAAGCTAAGCTGAAGTATATTAATACCCTTAACTCAAAAGTAGTCTGAAAAGATATATATCTTACTTAGCAAAGCATCTTACTAGAAGCATTCCGTACATAATGCTTTCCATTGTCTTGTGAACATTGAATAATTCACATGAGAAAATTTAATCAATGAAGCAATAACCTCAATAAATAACCCCTAAACTATTGTTGATTTACTAAAAGGGCATCTAAAGTAATTAAATAATTAATGACGGCAACAATAAAGAAAACTAGAAGGTCGTAAGGATTAATCAGGTTGAATCCGTGATTATACGAAACGCAATTTGTCTTATTGTTTGTCGGCTCTACAACATTTCAACATATATTTGTTTCAATCTCAAGAAATTGACACATTAATCTTGAATGAACAAACATTTCAAAGTACACAAATACGGTAGCGCAGGCAATAAAACAGTAACTGTGCTCCTAATAGTTTTAGTTGTGTTCTTAAGTTTTTACTGCTGGTTTAAGATACACATGTAAAAAGTTAAAATATAATAGACAACTGTATATGAAATTATTCTTTAAAAAACTATGATTATACTTTAGTTCCTAATTGGATGTCTGCAGTTAAAGCATTATTTCAAATACTGCTAAAAATAGCCATTTTGTGTGTAGCTTTTGTATGGGAGCTAACCAGTGGCGCGACATGTAAAATTCATGATCAAATACATTCTTTGCAGTAATTTTATCATTTTGACAAAAAATAAGTTGAACTATATTGTTAATGCTGAGCATAGCCGTCAAAATTATTATGTTTTCAAAATGACTCTCTCTCTCAAAAAAAAATGTGTTAACCGACATTCAAATGTAAAACAAAAACAGCAAAAGAGGGGGAAAATAAAAATCACTGAGGTAAAACATTTCAGTACGTAAGCAAAGACTCTACCTTTTCTTCAGATGTGAACGATGTAATTTTAATGGTTTTCAATTTTGTTTAGTAGATAAAAAAGAGGCACATAATTCCAAAAGAAATTTGTACATAGACATTTCAGAAAAACAACATACGCTCAAGTTAACCCTCGTGGGTCCCTCCCATTTCGGTACCACTCAAGAGTCTCGGGGTCATAAATGACTCCAATGTTTCCTTTCATTAATCGATTATGGTTATTGAACGTTACATGCATTTTTGAAATTCACACTTTTAAATGATCAAAAAAAATTAAAATAAAAGACACAATCAAAGTAAAAATTTAGTTCATGCATTAAAAATAATACCTTTAGAGCAAAACTTACAATAACTGTACATTTATTTGCAACTGTTACAGACTGAAACAAATGATTTTTGCTAGTAGGGGAAGACCGCCTATATTGGACCACTGCTTAAATTGGACCTCGGGCTTAAAATTAAGTACAGATATCTATGCTACACTTTAACGGTAAAAATATAAAGTTTTAGGAATAAAATCAATGTGTATGAAGTTTCACCGGTCTTCGAACTGCGTAGCGTGAGTTACGGCATGATTTATGTTGAAAACGTGTAAAATCTTACTTCGCGAACTTGTATCTAGTAATATAGTATGAAAACTTGTAAACTGAGGTGAACTGCTGTTATAGCATGATAATTTGTGTTTAATAAGGATTACTTCTATGCATTTACTTGTGCGATTGTGATAATTTTTGACAGAGCAATGAGCTGAAGAATAAAAAATGGCATGTTTTCCTTTATTGGACCGAAAAAAATTTCCTATATTGGACCGGTGGTCCAATTTAAGAATATGACTTTAAACAAGACTTTTTGTTAATCGAACGGAAAATAAGTAACTCCTCTGATTGAATAGCGTAGTTAAAAAAAATATGCATACTTTAACACCTATTCACGATATTCATTTAAACTTTTTTATTAAGCACATTTTCTAGAAGCTGCAACTTCTTAAAATGTATGCTTTTTTTTTTCTCTCATTCATTAAGCTGCAGTTTCAGGTTGTTAAACATTGTTATTAACTTAAATAAAATTTTGCGCTTGTTTACCGGAAAAAAAATTTGAAATTCTTCGATACGTTCAAAAAGTTAAAAAAAAAAACAATTTATATGCTACTAAAATGTTCAATGTAGATGAAGTCGGTCTTTTCACTGTCCAAAATCCCTAAAATATATTGACGTATAAGGGTAAACGCTAGGTTGGAACAGTAATAAGTGGTGAACGTGGTTGAAACACACTGACTATTTGCTGCATGAGTGCAACAGAATTTCTAGCACCCCCCTCCCCATGCTTATTTTCAAATGATTACGTTCCATGTATGAGTTTATCGTAAAAGCAACCCCTGGTGAGCAATATACTTGTTCAAAAAAAAGGTTGGATCACAAACGATTAATCCCCAATTGATGCAACATTTCATCAAAACCTTCAAGACAAGCAATGTAAAAAGAATGTCCTTCTATAAATGGATAGGCACAGCACTTACATAAAGAACATTGATGCAATAAACTTGACTAACTAGAACGATATAATAATACTTTCTCTTTAAGCACACCATGCACGTAGATGTGGTCCTTATTCAGTCTCTGTTTACATATTTTAATCGAGCATGTGATACATGGATGCGAGAACATCCCATGAGATCCATTACCCAATATCTCATAGGAGAACTGTTTGATAACTCTTATAAGCAAACCGCAATCAAGGTCATGGCAAATGCCGTGAGTTGATTCCAAAGAACAGGAGTTTGGCCTGTTAATTGACATGTGTTGAATGACATTGACTTGGCTACCGCAGAGTTAGATTTAGGTAGTCCAGATAAAATTGCTTAAAGTGAACAGGCTACATGTTCGGTGTTAAGTTGTACACCATGTACAAAAACTAGCTACGACTTAAATTAGTACAAGTTTTGCAGAATCGGCGGATAGTTTACATCAAAACATGATTGTCAACTCTATGATTTTGTAAAGCCGGCAAGCATATCGCCTTTGCTTAAAAAAATTTAGAAGGAACAAAAAGGAAGGTTATCTCAGCAGTCATTCTAACGCCGTATAAAACAGGCATAAAATAGAAAAAGTCACACAAGAAGAAACAAGAAATTGCACAAAACAATTATTATTGCAATATTTGTCATAGATATGAAGTGCAAAACATGATTAAGTGTATGAAATGTTATCGGCGAGTTTATCAACACTACCTAAGTGAGGCCGAAGCAAAAAAAATTCTATTGCAAATCCTGGAAAAAAAATGCAAATATAAGTTATTCTATAATTTCCTGGCACGGTCCAAATTAGGAAGCGCATGGTTCAATATAGGCGCATATATTCCTAAATTGGACTTTTGCAACTTTTTGTAAAATAATTTTGTAAAAAATAATTCCCATCTTTTCAGAAAATATAAGCTCATAGGGCGGTTACTGATTAAATTTAGCTTACGATGCCCTGTTTTGTATTTTTGTTTTGCTTCACATTGAGCGACACAGGCCTCCTGTTCTTAGGGGGTCCAATATAGGCGGTCTTCCCCTAAATTTCAAACGCTTATAACAGTTTTCGCTACATTTTCTATCCAGCTCTCTAAGACAAAAGTTCCAACTGCCTCTTTTTTTGGCATTAGTCTTGCTTCCACTCATATTTATATGAGTGGAATATATTTTTGTAGGATCTATATTTGAGATTTCTTAACAATTGCTGCGGCTGCTTAAATTTTTGGGAGAAATTTTCTGTTATGTAGTGCAGGTTTTATTAGTTCATAACCTTATTCTTCCAGAAATTTTTTGAAAGCATACATTTAGGCGAACCGCTTCTCGATGTAAATAATTGATTATTGTCACTACTTGAATCAGAGTATGATGATGATTCATTATTCAATGATGAGAACGTTGGAAAAATATCAGCATCACTTATATCAGAAGTAACTTCTTCAATACCAGATTCTTCTAATCAACCAAATTTTTTCTTTCTCAATTAGGGGGCGTGCTTTCCCCTCAGTTTACTTCATAATCAATATGTATTAACACTTACAAGCATAAAAATATAGAAAAATAAATTCTTATCAAAATGATACGCCAAGTAATATCAAAACGGTCTGTCCAAAAGTGAAAAGGCTGAAGTGAAAAAATAAGACTGCACTTTAGAGCAAAATGGACCATGTGCTAACTATTTAGCGGTGAAAATATGAAACAGAAATGATATTGAATATTTAGTGTGTCCATTGATCAATTGCTGAAAAGGTGGGCGTGATAAGAACAGAAGAGTTGCTAAGCAAACCAAATATTGTGTCTGGGGTCGCCAGTGACCCCAAGGATCTTGCGTGTAAAAAATGCAACTTCGGTTAAAATAAAATTAAACAAAAACAAAATAATAGCACTAGTTTGTATAAAAAACTAAAGGAATAAAAGTCAGAAAATGCCATTAAAATCAAATGGTTCATTAACAAGATGCATTCAACGGAAATTGCATTGGGGTCATATATGACCCCAGGGACCCACGAGGGTTAAAAGGATCGATGATTTAAAAAAAATTAAAAACTCGAAATTATGCGTTTTGGATAAAAACATATATAAAATAATCTTACTCTGATAAAACTGCACCTCGTAACTCTGAAACTCGAGAAAAAAATTCTTTGAAAACTCTGCATTATTTGCAAACATGTGGATGAAACTTACATTTGATATATTAAATATCTAATCCTTTTTTTTTCTCTCCAAAATTAAAACATTTGTTTAAAGCAAGTACAAGCACAAATAAATAAATAAATAAAAGAAAAGTATTTTGCCTGGGCGAAATTATATAAAACGGCACTATCGATAATGGTAACCATTTGACTTTTAATATTTAGCTAAAATTCATGTATTCTTTCTCTTAGTGTGTATTTAAGAAAAAAGAGAGTTAACATTTTCGACGCTCATTTAGAGCAAATATTCTGGAAACAAAATATTATCGCATAAATGCGTTGTTAAAGTTATCGGCAGTCTAGTATTACTAAACGTTATCTCAAAGAATATTTTAAAAATTCATTATGTAAAATTCGCTATTAACATCGCAATATTTGTCTTTGAAATATAATAACACTAAAAACAAGACTTTTAAAACCGAGTTTCAAAAATATTTTTTACTTCTTTTATTCTTCATTTGAAACGTATTTTAATCAAGACTTCAACGACTTCTTACGAGCCAAAGAAGCTCCGTAGGGAAATGAAGTAAACAAATCTTTCCATTGTAAAATCCCTATTTTATTCCATTAAGGAAACGATATTTTAAACTTTATTTAATCAGCCCAGCGTTTCCCTGTCCCAAGTGATCGTGAAATTTACTTACCGTTCGAGAACCCTTTTTTTTTCTTGCATTCAAAATATTGTATGCTGAGCATTTTGAAATGGGAAAGGTAAGATTTATTTTCTTCGTGCGATAAATTTTTAACGAAATTTGACATTAATAAATATTTAAATCTTTATTTGTTGAACTAGCAGTTAAGCTACTATTGTTTCCTCCATACCGTGGAGCTTGTTTCCAGCCTATGGAAATTTAAATTGCATGCAAATAAAATATTTTTTCATGGCTTAGAATATTAAAGCAATACTTTAAAACATATTGAAATTGCATTTTTGTAAACGAGATAAAAAGGCAATCACTAGTTCTATGGGTAATCAACATTTTAGCGAGCGATAATTTATTCAAACTAACTTTTACACTTATTTTTGGTTACATAGCGAAATATTTAAACACCGAATCTGGTTTTTAAATGTGGTTTAACGATGGTATTTACACTGAAGTGCATTGATAATTGTTTCATTATTTTTAGGAATCAAATGTTATGATCAGCATCATTATGCGAGAAATGGAAGTGAACGGTTTAATTTTAATGAATTCCCACAAATTACAACACATTCAAATAAAGAAACACTAATACATCAAATATTTCTTAATATATAATGAAACCTCAATCATCTGAACCTCCTGTGTCCGACATTATCCGTTAATTGAAGTTTTCTAGTTTGCTTATAAGCATTTTTTTTATACATAATTCAGTTTTTACACAACAACGTAACCAACATTCATTTATAAAGTAAGACCCCCCCCCCCCTCCTTCTCTCTCGCGTTTTGAAAAATCTCTTTTATTGTATGATAGCAGTAAAACGAATGCATCCCTGCTGAGCTTATGCTGTTACAGAAGCTACTTGACAGAATTCTAAAAGGTGAGTTAGAGGTTGAATTTTGAGCAGAAAGATCTTCAAATTCTTGCAGATGTGGAAAATTACTCCTTATTGCATGTGACTCTATATTGACATTCGTGCGTTTGTGTAAATTTTGTTTTGAAACTACGTCACGTTATTGCTGCAAAAAGCGGCTAGATTAAGAGTATTGGTATTCAGGTTTTTTGATGACAGTGCTCTCGAGTGGTAATATTTGAACAATTTGAAATATATGTATTCTTCCAAATTTATTCGTTTTCTAATAAAAGTTTTACAACAGGCAAGTTTTCTCAAAACAGGTTTTTCTTATTTACGGTTAAAAAGGATCACTTATTTATTACACACCATGTATAATACACGCTAGTGTGCAAACGTTATGGACGAAACAATTTTCTCGGTATAACGCTACACAAAAAGTTCCCAACTCAACACAAATAATGCTATGAAACTCCGAAGGCGTAAAAACATGCCGCCAAAAAACAAACCAAAAGTAGACAAAATTCTTTTATGGAATAGGTAGCGTAGAGTGCGAAAGGACGGGAGATCAAAACCTTCTCGTGGCAGGTGCTCAGCAAGAAACATCTATAATTTTTTAGTGGATAGGAAATTTCCTGACTACTGTGCAGGTGACGTCATCTGCTGATACTGAATATGATGTTGCCAATTAGTTGTTGAGGCGTTTCTGCCCATTTCTCTGTTAGTACCAATTGTAGCTCCAGAATTGTTTTTGGCCGTAAGTTTCTTGCTGCCAAGCGTCTCCCTAAAAAGTTCCATGGATGGTCTAGAGATCGAAGTCCGGAAGACTTGCAGGCTGATTCGTGAGTTAAGCATTCAGTATTCTCACTCTCCAACAGCTCTTCCACAGTTACGGTGGAAAATGGAGAGGTTTGGTTTTCCTTAGAAATAGCTTAAGACCCTTAGCATCTCTAAAAAGACGCACACAAGTAAAGAGAAACGCGTTTTTATAGCAGATGTAATTGAGCACCTTTCCAAGACGTGATGGTCTGTATATTTACCAATCAGGATGCATGTCCAAAAAAAAAAAAACTCCACGACATTTAAAACAGTTCTTTTGCAGGTTTTGAAAGAGTTATTGATCTCTCCAGATGCGTGTGCTTCAAGGATCACTACTCAGACAAAATTTGCCCCCTTTCGTAAATATCTCTTTTTATCTCTACAATTTGGGTGTTCCTGGCACCACATAAAATGACTTTCACGATGAGCTGGTGTTAAAGGTACACACTTCAGCACATTTAGTAAACAGAAAACCACTGTGCTGCCACCTAGTTCCAATAAGACGTGGTGTCAGCTGTCCAATTAGTCTGTTGCATACGTTTTGCTATATCTCTAACTGTGTGTAGCCTGGTTTTTCTTACCTGTGGGGCAATATAGAGTTCGTCTGATTCCGTGATTACCTGCGAAATACTATTGATAAACCATCATACAACTATTTTTGCAGTTTGAAATGTTCTCCAAGGTCGTGAAACGGTGCCATGGGCAATCCCTAACTGTGCACTCAAGCTGTCATACTCTCAACCTGTCACCAATTTCAATATATCCAATGATTTCACATTGACTAAAATCGCCCAGTTGCCGTCCAACAGATGGATTATTTGGTATTTCCAACTGAGGCAACAATTCGAAGTCATTGAAACTGATACACGCAGTGAAATCGATCACTTGAATACTCTAGACTCATAACGTCAGTGTTATGAGCAGCTCCGACACGTCTCCATCATGTCTAGCTACTTGTATTTGCTTTTACAAATGCACACTCAACTCTAGTTGCAGATCAACTCTAGTTGATCTCCTGATTGGTCTCTCACTCCTCTCTGTCTTTCGTTCTGCTTATATTATATATATATATATATATATATATATATATATATATATATATATATATATATACTGGTATGCAAAAGTAAGAAACACATTGAATATAAGCAGTAAGTTCCATGGATAAGTTCCATATATATATATATATATATATATATATGAGACGAAGCACGTACACAAAGACAAAAATTTTCATCTTGAGAAGTATTCATTTTTTCCACAAACATATCTACGAAGTAATGTTCCTTCGTAATATATTTTTTTTTCTGCTTCATATTGGCACTTTTGCCGTTAAGCAGCTGCGTAAAGAGAAAACAAACATATGTTAACTACTTACAAGATAATGACAAGTCTGCTCCTCTGAGAAAACACAAAAAGAATAACCTTTTTTTTTTCTTACGAGTCGAGCACTTCGGGGAATTATGTTACATGCCGCAACTACGAAACATTATTGTTCGCCTCCACATGCAAAAAAAAAGAGAAGGGAAAAGAAAATTATTCGATATATATATAACTTTTATAGTTTAATATTTGTTACATTCAGGACACGGGAAGAAATTAGACAGTGTGGACGAAAACGGAAAAAAAAAATCGAGTGATTTTATTTATTTTTTTTTTTCATATTTTACATGTTTGAATTTATTGCTGTCTGGTCTAATAGAATTATTATGCAATTAATTCTATAACATTGTGTGATATTTTTTAAAATTTAATCATCTACTTAAAATGGAAAGAGTATATTACTCACAATTTTATAAATACACTGGAAATCACATGTCTTATTATTTGGATTTCAAAATGAATATTTTTATTTTTCAAACGAGATCTGTAAGCTTTTTTTAAA
>JAXGGA010019586.1:0-19807 GCA_038373865.1 Uloborus plumipes
CATCATGTATCAGTTTACTACTTTTTATAAGATATGGTACACATTCTGAATTTTTATATTAGTTAGATTTAAAAACTACATCGGGAAGAATGACGGCCCCTGTTAATGATGCACTCATGTACCCTAGATTTGTTGCACTCTTTCGAGCATATCGACTGATGTGATGTTGGTGATAGCAAGCCGGATGTTGTTCTCCAAGCGTTGTAGGGTCCGTGGCTTGTCGTTGTAAACGATCGATTTAAGATACCCCCATAAAAAATAGTCACAGAGTGTCAAATAGGAAGAGCGGGCCGGCCACGGTACGTCACCTTTCAAGGAGACGTTATCACTCAACTGGTGAACCACAGTAAGTTTGTAGGGATGAAACTGGAGTTTGTTGTGAAGAATTCGTCTCAGTGTCCAATCAAAAATCCCCAAAGCAGCAGCGTGTTTACGCGCCGAACGCCTGGGAGAGCGGAAAAACGACTCCCTCACTTTTTCGACATTTTCTAGGGTTCTGCAAATCCGTTGACCTCCTTGGCCTCTGTTTGCCGCACTCTCACTTTCCATGAATGTTTTCACCCACAAAACAGTCGATTCCCAGCCAGGAATGGGAACAACGGGCTGAATTTTGAACCGAGATCGGAAGGCATGTTGAGTGGCGACCACCGAAAGATTATTTGAAAAGTGAGATTCGGCGGCGAACGCTCGTTGCTCCTTTTGTCCAACGCATGGTGACAACTAAACTATGAGATAACAAAACTTTAGGACCCTCTCTTTGAAATGAGACTCTTTCCACTCCTGTATAACCACTCCTTTTTAATTAGCATCCAATTAAATTCATCAAGTTTCTCTTCCGCACCCTGTAAATTAAAACTAATATATATTTACAATATCAATCGCACTGGAGTCAAGTATTTCCAAACATTACACGTAAAATAAGTACCATTATTAGTTTATATCCTTGTGACTACATTGGTGAAAACATCTTATGTACCTAACTTAGCAATTTTTTGACTATAAACATTTTCTTATCTCTAACTGTTGCCAAAATCAATTATCTTTTTATTTAGTCCCGTTAGCGATTACTGGCACAGATGAATCTAAAAATCCTAAGAAAGCTATAAATTTCATACTTACTCCAGAGAAGACTTGGTTCACATTTTCCTTATGATCACTATTAATATTGTTGTTGCCAGGCAACGAATTTTTGCTATAATGGACTGAAAATTTAATAATTTAATGGGGAAATGACATAAAATTAACTGTTTTCCATAATAACTTTTTTAAACTAAGCTTTTTAGAAATAAATTATAGCTTATCCTGCTCCCTGTTACTGTAGCTATCTATGGTGAAAAAATGGTTAAAATCGGTTCAGTAGTTTGGAAGATTACCCCGGACATACGTTTTCAAAAGTAGTCTTTTATGTATATAGATGAAGAAAGTCGAACCTCGTTAATTTGAGTACCTTAAAACCAATTACTGATAACATGAACTACATTTTTAATCCAAATCCTATGGTTTGTTTGTAGTGTATTGCTCTTTGGATAAGACAAACCAAGGACAGACAAACAAATTTCAAAGGCCTTTTCAAGTTTGTTAAACTGAGATTTAAGTGTACTACTCACTATAGCTCTGCAAATACTATAACAAAATCACATGGTTCAGTTATATTGAACAAATTTTATTTCCGAAACAAATTTTATTGCTATTTTTTCAGTGCTGAATAATTTTCAGAAGTCTGCAGCTTTTTTTGTTTTTCAAATAGTTTTCAGCAGACCTGTCATTTCAAGTTTTCCAGGGGGGGGGGGGCGAAGGGTAAAAATGCAATACAATTTCGCCCAAAAACAACAAAAATCACTCCCACTGATATGTAAATACATATTGATTTCTCAAAGTCGGGGGGGGGGGGAATTGACCCTCCCCCTGCCCCCTAAATGACGGGCCTGGTTTCCAGGACGAATGTAGAGTAATAAATTGAGCTCCCCTCTTAAAGAAAGTCTAGTAGTTTATAATGATTAGCAATTTGTTTATTTTTTGTCATAAAGGAAAAAAATGACTAAAAAATTTTTTCTAACCAAGAACATGGGGTACAGTGGTTCACTTAGAAAAAATTCACGAAAAGGGATAACTTTTAGAATAATTAGGAAAACAAAATTGTAATTACAGCACAAGAGAAATTGATGAAGACCCAAGTTGATCTCCTTCTTAATAAAATGTAGATGATTCTGGCATAAAGAGTGGAATAGTAGAAGTTGGTCAATTAAATGTTTTAATATGTTGTATTGATCAGCCTTCAACTTACTATCAATTAAAGTATTTAAAATGTATAATAAAATCAAAGATTAAGGTGTTAAGAATTTACATATGACCTCTTAGTTGAGTATTAGGAACAATGATCAAAAGTTAAGTTTAAATCGGTACCGTACTAGATGCAGATAATTCAAAACTGCTGGTAATTTGACTTACTTTGAGTATGATTTGTACTACAACGCATCCAGTGATGATGCAACTCCTTACTTTAATCATAATATAACAATGAAATCAGTACAATATGCAATTTTCAGAGTGTCATAAAAAATTTTTTTCGATTCAATAACTAAATGTGCAATTACCTTTTCAATTACCGATTCTAAAGTGCCGGCCTCAAAATTAATTGGTATTAATATCTCTTCGCATTCCTCCAATTCTTTAACGCTGGGAATGCCAATTGGGTTAACTTTTCTTGATTTGGGTCTTTTCGCTTTTGATTTCCCCATAATTAATTTAAAACAACTGTTAAAGTCAGAGAAACAAAATGTTTTAACTTTCTTCCACGTTTACTCTAAAAACGTAAACACCACATGGAGCAAGGCAACCATGTCAAGAAGACAGATGGCAGCGGTTGCAGTTTCCTTTTGAATAACTGAGCTTATTTTCGAAAGGCGAAGCTGTGGATTATAAAGATTATAAACTAAACTGTGAACTCTCGTATTAATAAATGATTTAGAGAAAATATTTCCTTAACAGCATCATTCCTTCGAATTTTTTGACTGATTTTTATCATTTCTGAAATTTTAAAAGAAGTATAAAGTGAAGAAAGCCAAAGTCAAGCTGCGTTCCTTCGATTTCAAAACGCTCCATCTCCTCGCTGCCAGGGCAAATCTTAAAATTGCCTCCCCTGCCCATCTTCCTTCAAGTTTTTATATTGAGTTTCAATCAAAAAGCTCAGAATTATATGATGATGACAACCTCTCCCCCAGAACCTCTGCCCCCCCCCCTCCCCCAAAAATTGCCCTCGGGTCGGGCTAGAGCGTTACCATCGAAACTCCAAGCCTTCTGTCTGAAACGGTTGCTAGGGGCTACGTCATCACATTGGGGCCAGTTTCTTTCATTTTCCAGCTTGTTATTATACGCAAAACCCATTCAAACTAGCAAGAAGAATCTTATTCCAGTTGGATTTTATCACCAAAACCTTCATTTGGATTATAAAAGGTAAGTTGTGCTTTCTTTCATGCATCATATTCCTTTACAATCTTGAAATTAACTTATTTTTAAGTACTAACTGAAATTACCGATAGCTTCCGGATTAGTTGACTGAGCTTTAAGTTTACTTGATCTATTTCAGACTTTCTGTGCGAAATTTAAATATTTATTCATGAAAAATGCTTGCCTAATTGAAATTTCTTTTCCGGATTGTAAAAGCTGTACTTTTTCAAAATGTAACCGCCACTTTCGAAAGTTAAGTCAAGAAGCTAGCTAAACTAACTATTTTCCTAAACCATATCCAACGATTTCGTAATGAAATGAAGTTGATGTAAGGATTATAAAATATTTAAAGCGTTTAGAGTAATGCATTGACAGACACTTTGTATCTATTCGAAACTCAAATACAACCTGCCAACGAAATATCTATGAGCAGCCATTTTCAGTCAAGTAATCCATTCCTGGCAAAACACCCAAGTCCTTCGTGTGCTGTATGATAAATATGCTGTGGTATTTACATTGTAAATTGACAGATTTAATGATAAGAATTTCACTAATACTTGGTTTTGGCACGTTTTTAAAAAGCTTGCTGAAAGTCAAATAGGTACCACTGATTTAGGTATTGTATCTTCGACAATTAATTTCGCCAAAAATTTACAAAAGCCATTTTGGTAAAATCTTCTTTTTTTCAAACCTTAAAACTTGAGTTAATAAAATTAAAGTTTTTTTGTCAATATTTTTTTTGGATGTGATTTCAAGTTCGCTAATTTTACGCCAGTCAATGAAAGTAAAATTTTTGGCGAAATTTCAAAAGCCATTTAACAATATTAACACAATTATCTCAAATTTGAAGAAATCGGTCAATGAAATAAATGAAGCTATAAAACAAAATTAAAACTAACATAAATGTTGCGCTAAACATTTTGGAAAACGTTTAAGTGGTGATTTTTGGCGCAATTTTATGATTGCGAAAACTATCGCACATTTAGACGAGTTTTGGTTTGGCCAAATTTTAACTGCTCCTTGACATTTTATAGTTCTAAATGGTTTTTGAAGGATTGGTTTGTAAAAAAAAAAAAAAGTTTGCGAGTCAAGAAATTGAGCCAAGTTTTTAGCTGCGCCAACAACCAGCATTGTCGAAACTCTTCATTGTACCTTTAAATTTAGAGCAATACTTGAGGGCCGACAACCTACATTTGATCTCAACTAAAGAAATAATGAAGGAGCAAACAAACTGATATTAAACGTTTACTACAAATTGCGCTTTTGTAAAGAAAAATCAAGCATGAATGAAACCTTACTTATTAGGAAAAAAAAAGCTAAAAAATAATTCTAGTAAGCTGCCCACAATTTCTACTTCTCTCAGCATCATGATCATGAATATCCATTATGTATTAATATGTGTCAAAAACATTAAAGTATTTTCTTATGAATAATACTGAACTTTCAATTATAAATACAAATAATAAAATCATATAAATTTTTAAGCTTAGGGCAGACATTTTAAAATTCTGTAATTTACTGACAGTAATGTCATAAGTTTTGAGCTTTTGACAGATTTAATTAGAATAGGAAATATTAAATAACGCTTTTTTTAAAACCTATTAGTATAGGTAATTTTAACAAGCATGATTCGTGTTTTGTACTAATGAACATTTATATCATTACTTGATCATAACATTTTTTTCATTCCTGAATTTTTTCAGACCGACTGGAAAAGAATGCCAAACAAGTGCTCGATTTCTAAATATAGAAGAAACTATGAAGAGAAAAATAAAGCTCATATTTTTTCGTTCCCTTGAGATCTTTGAAATTTATGAAAAAATACACTGACATGTAAATAAATATTTTTTAGAGTTGTGCTTTGTATATTCATTTCAAAAAAGTTTTTTTTGATCCAAAAGTTTGATTTTCTTGTTTTCAAAATCAACTATTTTCCAACCGAGAAAAGTTTAATAAAAGCGAGCCAATAATAAGCGCCAATATAATCCACTGGCCTCAAGTGAGTGACGTCAGAAATCAGACAGAAGGCTTGGAGTTTCGATGGTAACGGCTAGAGCCGCTATATAGACAGGCCGACGCATCAAGATTAAGTTTCACCACTTTGGATCCAATTCCTTAACTTTTACTTTCATATTTTCGTTGTTGCGGAGTAGGGTTACCAGAAAAAAGTTTTGGCACATTGCTAAGCTTTGCCAAATCCGCGTGCCGCTAATAACTGCTCACAGTGAAAAATTACCAAAACGCGATTACTGGCCAGGAAAGACAACCTCTCAAACACACAAGCACGCGTTGGATCCAAAGTGGTGATGGTGAAACTTAATCTTGATGCGCCAGCTCGTATATATAGGGGCCTTAGGTCGGGCTAAGGATAAGGCCCCTATATGGCACTATACCTGTATAGACGAGCCGACGCATCAAGATTAAGTTTGACCACTTTGGATCCAGCGCGTGTTTGAGGGTTGTCTTTTCTGGCGAGTTATAGCTTTTTGGTAACTTTTCACGTGAATTTAACAAAGCTTGGCAATATGTCTCGAAACTTTGCTCTGGCAACCCTAGCTCTGCAACAATGAAAAATGAAAGTAAAAGTAAATGAGTTGGATCCAAAGTGGTGAAACTTAAGCTTGATGCGTCGGCCTGTCTATATAGCGGCTCTAGCTAAGGGTATATAAGGTAATGTTACCCTTGGCTTGCTCCCCCTAGATCCTGCATTGAGCAAACTGCTTCCCTGACTCCCTTAAGTCATATTCAAAACCAACGGAGGGGGGGGGGGGGAGACAAGGACGTTTTTAAGGAATAAGGAAAGGTGCTTTCCACCTAAAATTATGAAAAACTTTCAATGACAGCAGTTGTAATTAATTTTAAATTTGCTCACAAGTAATATCCATATTTTTAGCATCAAACAATAAGTAAATAACTAAGATGGAATCAAGCAGTGGCTTAATCAGAGTAATCCAATAGGTCCGTGCCTTTTACTCAAGAAAAAAAAAAATATTGTTTTGAGAAACCGAAGGTATTTTAATAAGAAAAAGAAAGTCATGTTAAGGAGAAAATTTAATTCTTAAAAAAAAAAAAAAAAAATCTTTGCATAAAATCTTTTAACAGCTTGCTGATTATTGACTAATAAATCACACTCCCCCGTCAATCTTTTTGGTTCGCACCTTTTTTCTAATCCATCTGAAAATAAGAGAGGTCAAAGTACTAAGTCTCTTAACTCCCGCCTTTCAGTTTGCTCACAAATCCAGAATCTTTTTTAATTTATTTATTTTTTAAAATAAGGCTTAATTCGGTTGGAGTTTAAACACAAATAATTTCCAAGCTTCGTTCTTTTCACTGGCTGTATGATAAAAGGACAGATGCTTCCCAATGTTGGAATGTCTGTCAGAGTCCATGTCCCGGGCGGCCGCTTCCAAAGGCAGCAAATTAAAGTAGCTGTAAGCACGAATTAAAAGATAGATCAAAACTTCATGACCCCTTGACGGGACCAATGGGGTCCTAAAGTTCCTTTTTCAGATCGTAATTTCAGCTGCATTTTTGGACTTCAATTTCCAAAAATTTCTGGAGGAAAGCTTTTTACTTCAACTTCTCCTCTTCTCTAATACCTTGGGAAAACAATCTCAAATGACTTTTTAGGAATTTAAATATCTAACCACGTACGAACATTAACAAAGATAATTTAAAACTGCCACAAAACCTTAAAATTTCCTGTTGAGCTCTCAAACCCCCTTTTCCTTCCTCTGACCTTAACAAACATATCATAAAAGCAGGGGTTCTCACCAAGTGTCATGGTGCACGCTCCGCCACTCAATACTTTAGGGGTGTTTTCTCTTTTTGGGAGGGGGACTACTTCATACTTTAGGTATCCATTGCTTTTGCCGGGTGATGAGCACCTCAGCTAATAATTTTAAACCTTCAATTTTGAAAATTTCTCAGCGAGAGAGCCGCTCCTTTTTTATTCAACCTATTACTAAAAATCACGTGTTTGAAACTCAATTATCAAAAAATTTCTAGGGGAAAAACTCGTTAAAGAACTAAAACGCAACATAGGTACTAATGAGAGAATGATGAAGAATGTTTCTATAGACAAGGAGCATATTACAAAGGTTCGGCAATTACTGTAACGCACCTACAATGATATAAAGAAAAATCAGAAATTGTGGCATACCTAGGTAATTGTCTCTCTCCGAACTCGAGTTCATACGGAAAAAATGCCTTCCGTGAGCAATGAAGGCGAAAGATTAAAGAGGAAAGTGAAGAAAAATGCTCATTCTTTAAAGAAAAAAAAAATTTAAAAACATTTTACGGAAAATTCGGCGCAAAAGTGAAATATCTATCTTTAGAGCGACGCATAAATGAATGATACTATCATTATTTTGCTGTGGAATGTGCTGGGACCTTTTAAAATCGTCGTATAAGTGAAAAAGGCGCATAAATGAGGCGGTGCATAAGTGAGAGTTCACTGTAGCTGCTACATATTTGCATTTTATCAACGAGATGGCATGGCACGAAGCGCAGTTTAATCAAAGAGCCGAATACCGAAGCTTCTGGAAACTAATACGCGAAGTTTTGACTTGTGCTCATATTGAGTTTAACATTGAATGCATTAATAAATGCATATTAATATGATACAATTCTCCATATGTTTTAATATTCTTACTTTCACACAACCTTTTTAGTTTACTGTCTCAATTTTAAATTAATTTCACCAGTTAGAGCATTTATTTTTGCATTATACTGGTAGTTACAGAAAAGCAGATAGTTCTATATTTAAATTATAAATGAGCAATGTGATGCATTATTTGGAATAGGAAACACACTTAAGTTGATAGTTTAGTTTAACTAAAAATTAGCTGCTGTTTACATTATAACATCTTATTATGTATGTAACAGATATCAAAAATATTCTTAATTAAAAAATTTCGAAGTTGAATTTGTTAGAATCAAGCACAGGTATTCTTCATTACTTATCATTCAGTATTTATATTTAAATAAATATATTTAATAAGTTTAGAGTTTTGGAAATGTTTACTTCAAAAGGATTAAGTTGAAAGTTTCCTTGAAGTAACAAATGAAATCGAAACTTCATATCTTTCCTCAAAAGTGGATGTGCAAGGAATGGGAACTGTCTTCATATTTTTCTTCAGCTTTAATTTACTTTTTGTTAATTCTTAGGATGTTTCATTACACTGGATTATTAATAATTTTCATCAATATCAAGAAAACATTTTGTCAACATATTAACCCTTTAACTGTCAAGTTATTTTGATTTTTAACACTTTTCCAAGCACAAACCCGAGAAACAGTCGGGTTCGACAAAGAGATGAAGCCGAAATAAACGTCTCCCGATATATATTCGGGTATAACAATACGATGCACTCAAAAAAAAAAAAAAAAAAATTACCCCGAGTAATACTCGGGCGTGACATTTTCGAAAACCAGCTGTGCCCGAGACTATCTCGTGCATGACAGTTAAAAGGTTAATAAATTTAAGAAAAACTAAAATTGTATACCTACAACTTTATTAAGTAAAATATGGCTTAAAAAATCCTGGTTTGATAAATGTTAAAAATTTGCATTTCTGTATATAAGTGTCAGCCCTAGAAATGTGTAAAAAAGTCTCATTTCACTCGCTTTATTTTAAACTAGCGGTACCCGCACGGCTTTGCCCGTGGTATAAACTTAAAAATTCATTTGTAAAAAATTGATATAGCAGAAAAAATACTCTTATTTTAGTTATAATTCAAATCTTATTCTTTCAAAGAATGATATAAAAATTTGGATGGACCCCACACTACTTCCTTTTACGTGTAAATTACTTAGTAGATGCCTTGAGTGCTAAAATAATACTTGGAGTGAGCAAGATAACAATTCAAACATTTACATCCCTAGTTTGCCACGAAACAATGCAAAAAAAAAAAATGTTTTACAATGATTAATCTCCTAAATATCGCCGATTTTAACATCATTCAGTGGATTTTTCGCAAAATATCGCCAATAGCGCCGAATTGAACCCAAATAAAACAAGAAGTTCTGTCAAGAACTAAACGAGCCTACTTTCCCGTACATCGACATCGGTATTTTCGCATCTGATCATTATTCTCTTGATTATCTGAGACTTAAAATTATGTCAAACGTACCTTTTTAGCACTTAGAGCTGATTTCGAAAAGCAAAATATACCCCTTTCATCAGATGAAATAGACACGTAAAAAGCAATTAACGAATAAATAAAGTTTTGTCGCACCTTTTAAAGAGTGTAACTGTTACAGTTCCTCCGTAGAAAAAATCCTCCATCGTTTTCAAAAAAAAAAAAAATAATAATAATAATAATAAAATAAATAAATAAATAAATAAAAGTACAAAGAGCATCAAAATACATTTTATCAAAGAAAGAAAAAAAAACTCGTCCGTTAATAAAATGTCTCGAATTTCACTTTTAATCTGTTGCCAGTTGTTAAATATAAGTAAAGAATAAAATGTTCTCGTGAATGAAAAATTTTTGTTACAAAAAAAAACATCGTCTGCCAAAAAATAATAATAATAATAATAATAATAATAAATAAAATAAAACAAATGAATAAATAAACAAAAAATCGTCTGCACAGTCAGTCATTTTTTTTCTGAGCCTGCATTTCCGCCATGTTTGCGGAGTCGGAATCAGAGTCCTCACAGAAGATTACTCAGAAAAGTACGTTACAAACATTATTTATCAAAACCATTTTCTTACAAAGTTAGTTTGAAGGAAATCCGTCTTTAAGTTCAGGATCAACATTCAACTTAAATTCCCCGTAGACGCTAATGTTAATTTTTTTTCTGAACGGTTCAATATTGAACGAAGAATGGTTCAAATCAAAAAGCAAAATATGGGAATGTATGGGAAAGCCTCTCCGAGATCTTTCAAACAAAAAAAAGTTAATTCCATTCGGACGGTTCACTCAAAAGTTATTAGGTGGGGAAAGGTTGCTTAAACGGTTCAATGTTGAACGAAAAAGTGTTCAAATTGAAAATTTAAGTACGGTAATAAAGTATCCTTGCCGAGATGCTTCAAACAATAAAAAGTTTGTTTAAATCGGACTGTTCATTCAAAAGTTATTAGGGGTGACAGCTTGATTGAGCGGTTCAATGTTGAACGAAAAATTGTTCAAATCGGAAATGTAAATACGGGAATGAAGTACCCTTGAAAAGTTCTTTCCAACAAAAAAAAGTTTGTTCAAATCGGACTGTTCATTAAAAAGTTAGTATCGCGGGACCGGTTTTTTTAACGGCTCAAAGTTGAACCAAAAATTGTTCAAATGAAAAAATCAAATATGGGAATGAGCTGCACTCGCTGAGATCTTTCGAACAAAAAAAAAATTATTCCATTCGGACGGTTCACTCAAAAGTTATTAGGTGGAGAAAGGTTGCTTAAACGGTTCAATGTTGAACCAAAAGTGTTCAAATTGAAAATTTAAATACGGTAATAAAGTATCCTTGCCGAGACGCTTCAAACAAAAAAAAGTTTGTTTAAATCGGACTGTTCATTCAAAAGTTATTAGGGGTGACAGCTTGATTGAGCGGTTCAATGTTGAACGAAAAATTGTTCAAATCGGAAATGTAAATACGGGAATGAAGTACCCTTGAAAAGTTCTTTCCAACAAAAAAAAGTTTGTTCAAATCGGACTGTTCATTAAAAAGTTAGTATCGCGGGACCGGTTTTTTGAACGGCTCAAAGTCGAACCAAAAATTGTTCAAATCAAAAAATCAAATATGGGAATGAGCTGTACTCGCCGAGATCTTTCCAACAAAAAAAAGTTTGTCCAAATCGGAATGTTCATTCAAAAGTTATTAGGGGGGGACAGACAGACCGACCGACAGACCGACCGACCGACCGACCGACGCACAAATTCCCCATCTCAATACCCTACTTTCAAATTTTTAATTTTTCGATAGTCATTTTACCTTTTTATTTTTTTAACTTGGCGATATTTTTTGGACTTGGCGATATTTTTTTAACTTGGCGATATTTTTCGGACTTGGCGATATTTTTTAGATGCTTTTAGCTACTTTTAATACTTTTTTCGTCTTTCTTTTATTTTTAACGGGAAAGTAGGCTAAAAAGTAAATTTTTCGCCAAATTTGTCGCCAACTTGGCGATATGTTGCCAAATTGGCGTCAAACACTTGGCGACTAAAAGCTTGGCGATATTTCGCCAAGTGGTCGCGCCAATTCATATCACTTTTGTCTGCATTGAAATCAGCACTGATTTACCCCATAAAAGGGTAAAAAACCCCTTGGGGAAATTCGAATGCAACCCCAAGGGAAGGTGCACAAAAATAAGCCAAAAGAGAAAATAAGAACAATTTTGCTGCTCACAGAAACCAACAGAAATCTTACCAAAGTTTAAAAGAAGAAGAAAGTTTTCTTTCCTAACTTCAAAAACAAAATAATAGAAATTTCGTGCATTATTCTTCACCATGATAATAAAAACAATAAGCATCGACAAACATCAACCACCAAATTATAAATTAAAAGCCAAACTCGTTCACTCAAGCCATTTACTGCAATTTATATTGAAATAAAAAAAAGGAAATAAAATATGTTTTGCCAGACGATAAATTTAGAATGGTTTACTATCATGTTGTTTCTTTTTTGACCTCATTTGGTTAAACAATGTTTCCCTCTTCTACACAACTCGTCAGATCGCCAAAATATCTCTAAACTCACAAAAATGGTACGCGTCAGTTTCTTCCTTCTCTACCTATTTTAAAGAAAGGACTCGATTTCTCATTTGATTGACAGGTGCCATCTTATCACGATTTTATTATATTTCATTTGACTAATTTTAATAAGGCTTGGAGTTTGGATTGCTACAAAAATAAATACATTTTTAAAATTATTAAGAGAAAAAGAACGAAACAAATAAACGAAATAAAAACATAACCATGGTAACAACATGAAAAGTTGATTTCCGTTGATAAAATAATTCATTTCATCTCTCTTTTCAAACAAATTTTATTCTCGAGCTGAACCATTTTAGAATCGTTTGGCTTGCTTTGCTGCAGGTAAGCCTTGAATTTCCGGGATTCTAAGAACAATTATTACAGCTCTTCTAATGCTCGTAGAAACTTCAAACTGACATCATTTTGTGCAGAAAATTTCAAGCTTTCGAATGACATAAGACTTGAAAATGTGTAGGAAATATTTCTTCCCTATTTTATCGAATTTCCGCTAAGAATTCGAATAGAAAAAGAACGAAATGGAATTTTCGAAAAATCGCTTCGAGGTGCAAAACTACATGCTACAAACTAATTTTGTGCCAAGTGGCATGAAAATCGACCGAACGGTTTTGGCGCTACGCGCGTGACAGACAGAACAGAAAGAAAGACAAACCTTCAGCTTTATTATTAGTAGAGAAGCAACTAAAGTGTTCATGTAATTATTAGATAAATGCAATTTAATTTTATTTATTTAATTCATAAGAATTTTCAAGTTAATTTAATATACTGTTAATTAAGTAGTGCTTAAATATAGTAGCATAAATACAACGACCACAAATGCGCAAGAGTATTGCGCGGGAATACCACATTTGTGCTTTTAAGAACGTTGTATTTATGCTATTATACTGTTCATTATTTAACAGTTTCTGATTCCAAGGGCTCAATACACACAATCAGTTTATCTAAATATAATTTTCATCTATGTTTAAGTATATTTTATAATAGTGTATAGCCTAAAGGACAATATTTTATGAAATTATAGTTGTAAAATGAAAATTTACAGCACAAATTATTATAGGCCGAAGCACACCTCATGCTCCATTCAGACCGAAGCTTCGGCCCATCTTTATTTAAAATCCTTACGTTACATTCACTTTTTGTTTAGTTCTAGAGGTTTTTTATCTATTGCCTTTAAGCCATCGGTAAAGGAGCTTTAATACTTTTCTTTCGTAAATTAAAATAATTTTCCTAAAAAAATGGACTTAATGGATTTTGATGCTAAACGACTCAATGTATAGCAAGCACCCCAGAAGGGAAAGGTCATTGGCAAGGGCAGATTGGCCCACTCGCCCATCGGGGCAATATCCCACGCGTCTATAGGCTCTAGCGCATTCGAACGCAGGCCCTTACGTTTTTTTGCTCTTATGAAAATTCCACCAAAAGCGATTTGTATTATAAGTAGAGAAGTCAAAAATATTGAAAAAAAGGCGCGACATTTGTAGGCGCCCCTCAGGGGTGCCCACAGGAGGGGATTATGGCTCAAGTTGCGCCATCAAAATTTTTTGGGGGGATTTTTTAAAACTAATTTATTTATTTACTTATTTATTTAAATTATTTACTGATTTTTTAATAAAAATTATTCATTAATTAATATTTTCAATTTAAATTAGTTCTTTTATTTCTTTATTATTATTAATTTATTTATTTATTTTGTGTCTGTGAGTGTGCTTGGAATGTCTCGAAGAGAAAAAAAGCGATTCTGTTCTACGCATAATTAGTACTTTTAGAAAATTAATAATAAATAAAATAATAATAAAAAATAATAATGAATGAATAATATTTAAAAAATAAATAAAAAAAGAATAAATAAATAATATTTAAAAAAAATAAATAAATATTAAAAAATAATAATATTTAAAAAATAAATAAAATAATAAAAAAGAGAGGTAAAAATAAAAATAAAAATCATAAGAGGGTTGTGAAAAATTTTGGGGGGAATTTGCGCCATTGAGCTTGGGGGGGATGGGCACCCCTGGCGCCCCTAATGAAAGAAAAGAACTACAGAGCAGTAAAGACATTAAAGACAAGATTTAGATGAATAAGTACTCTTTTATTATGACAAATATATTAAAATGTGAACATAATACAATAATAACAAATAGTTAATATAATAATTTCATGCATTACGTTTATGCAATTTCTTTGACAAAGAAAACAAAAATGGGAAAACAGAAGTCACGTAAAAAATGTAAAACACAACTCTACAACTAATTTAATATAAAATCTTAGGAAGCCCCGATTATAAAATTATATGTACATGTGGTAATGTATAAATTGTGTACTTTCTTCCACAAGCTTTATTTACATTTATATGTTCTTTAGTTAGGAAGTTATCGATTCATACGTTCCACCATTTCAAAAGGACACTTGAAAATACATAGCACCAGTATGTATAGTTTTTGGTGAAACGTTTGATAAGTGTTTGATTTTTTATGTGCATTTTAATGAATAGTTATCAAAAGTCAAATTAATTGCACTAATTTGCATAATACTAGTCAGTAAATGAAAGTGATGAATGTGAACACGGAAAAATTTCCAAATTGTGAGCTTACTTTTAAAAATGCTTAGAAAATATTCAGGCTGGTTCCTTTATGCCACTGATTAATTTTGCTATCGTTTTCGACCGTAACAAATTTGACATCCGACTGGTGAATCGATTTTGTCCACGTGACGGGTTGAAAATGACAGGGGAAAAAGTTAGACGGGTCGAAAAATGTTCTTATTAGTGCGTCATCTTTGATGAGCACACTAAAGATAAAAGAGTCATTAACTATTTTAGTCCCTCAAGCAGATTTGCACTAGCAAACATTAGCAGGAAAACTCTGCTCTTGTGCATAGGCATCGTCCTTCTGCAAAATTGTCCTATAAACACTCAGTTGCGCAGACATGCTTGTGCAAGTATGCTTGAAGCTTTAATGGTGTCGATGTCTAATTTGTAGCCTTCGTCCACGGTCTTAATTAAAAAAAAATATCTTTTAAGAAATTTATTTGTATGCGTTTTAAAACTTGAAAATTTTGCTAACCAGAATTACAGACAGGGCATTTATGTACCTCAGAACCAGAACGAAGTAAGTCCAAAAATGGCGATTTTCACTTTATTAGTGCATTGTATGCAGAATCTTATTCCGCATCGATCCATGAAAACGTTATTCTATAAAACAAATTCTTTCATAATTATTTAGCTGCGTTAAAAGAGCGCGAGTTCCATCCTTTGCATGCATCCGACAATCGTTTTTCCCCTCTCCTGAAAAGTTACAAAAATGGACTTACGTTAGTCTGGTTCTGAGGTACAGTTATTACCTTAAGCCGATTTACTTTCTTGAATGAGCCGATTTATAGTTTTAATGAACTGGATAAAAATGACGAATTGGCTCACAACTATCGTGTACACATTTTTTATTTTCCTGAAATGGAGAGGGTGACTTTAAATGGAAATAATGGATATAAAAAATCTTTACACGAAAAAAAGAAAAAGACAGATTTCTATAAATCATAATGTATCCGAAAAATTATAAAAATTGGTTAATATTTAAGCATTTATTTAACTTTGTGAAAATCTTACTAAAAGTCGAAACTGTTTTCATATTTACGAAGGAAGATAATATCTAAATAATACATTTCAACAAATTTTCTTTGGGTAAATTACGTCTTATGCGAAAAACAAGAAAACAATCAATTGGAGTACAATTGAACTGGAAATTGCTTGTTTCAGTGAAGTTTATAAAGAAGACTATGATTTTCTACGAATTACTAACGCTTTTTTAAACCGTACATGAATAACATTAATAAAAACTTCCAACCAATTAAATGAGTACAACAAGCGTAAAATTTTAATAATAGTTCACGCGTTCATGAATTATAGCTAGATAATTTTTAAAACAGTGTTTGGAAAGTCTAATAAGGAATAAATATTTTCATGATTAACACCTAAGCATTTTCTTAAGTAAAAAAGTATAAAACATGAAATACATTTGCATCATTTATGAAGTTAACAAAGAATGATAGAAAAAGAAAAAAAAAATCAAAGCCACAAATTTTACCAGGGTTTTAAGCAAAATATGAGCAAAAATGAATAGAATCGTTGATTTAAATCGCAATGATATTGCAATTCTAATTTCAACTGTAAAATACCATTTAACCATTTCAAAAAGTCTAGAATATTTGTTCAATAACTTGATACCCTTAAGCATAAAACATATAAATTACTTAAAAATGTATACCGTTAAAAAAAGTAAAATTTCATTTAGTCTTCACCATGTTCATTTTCTTTTAATCTACAATTGCGTTTACGTTTTGCTTAAACACATACTGCCAACAAAGACACTTTCTTTGGTTCCAGATAGAAAACATTTCTCACAAATAAATAAATATATTTTCTTGTTTCAATAAATTAATACACACACACACCATATGTTCAATGCTATGCCACGGCCTGTGGTGTAGATGCTGTGTTTTCTAAGCTCTCTTCTGCTACAGATATAGGCGAGTCCCTCGTATCACTCTCTTCAATGACACTACTGCATTCGCTACTGTCCAAATCTTTCAAGTCCCCAGAACTAGAGCTCTGGTCAAGGGATGACACCGATATTTCGTCCAGGGGGGAAGTGCTGGTTCTTACATCATGTTCCTTGAGCAAGTGACGATCCAGGCTTTCAGAACTTTCGAAGACTTCGTTGCAGATGGAGCAGGAATAGTCAAAGTTCTTGTTGTGAGCGTCTACCAAGTGGCGTTTGAGCAATGCCAGGGAGGGGAAGGTTTCGGAACACATTTCGCATGGATGGGTCGTGGATGTAATGTGGATTCTCATGTGTTCCTTCACATGACATTTCCTAGAAAATGTCTTGCCACAGTGAGGGCACATGAATGGCTTCTGGCCAGAGTGAGATTTCAAATGAGCCTTACGATTCTCTTTGCGAGCGAACCGTTTCTTGCATATATGACATTCGTATGGTTTAACACCGCTGTGTGAACGCATGTGTATTGTCAGGTTTCTGGCAAGTGCAAACTCTTTATTGCATTCCGAACACGTATATTTAACACTTTGAGTATGTATACGTAGATGTCCTTGAAGATTGCTCAAGCACGGAAATACTTTATCACATTCAGAGCAAGGAAAACACTTTTTGCTGTCACTAAGCTCACTATCACCATGGGCTCTAAAGTGGTGTTGTTGCATTTCGACGGACGTTTCAAAAACTTCTGGACAGAGAGAACACTTCAGGTTTCCATTAACAGCTTTTTGGTCATGAATTTTACAATGGTTTTGCAAGTTTACTGATGATGCAAAAGTTTTATTACAGTCTGAACATTGAAAGTTCCCAGTTTCTTTCAGTAAATCTCTATGGAATATAGAATGATTATCAAGTTCCGGTTTAAAAAAGAATTTTTGATGGCAGAGACTGCAGTCGTAAGGCCTTGCATCTAAACCATGCTCTAACATGTGCTGTTGTATCAGATGAGGAGACGTAAACACAGCGCTACACATGTAACAGCAATAACTTGAGCATCCTTCGAAAGTGTGTTCAATAAGATGGCATTGAAGTTTCGACGGTGAATCAAATATTTTTGGGCAAAGATGGCAAGCGTGATTCGTGCCTTCTTGAAGAACATGAGTTGCAACATGGACCTGTATTTCTGCTTCAGTATCGAAAGACATTTGACATTTGATACACTGGTATGTCTTTCTATGTGTTGCACGATGCTTTTCAAGTTCTGCTACATTTTCGAATTTAACATGACATTCATGACATCGCAAGTCGTCACCTTTTGCGTGGAAGCAATCCTTGCACATATAGGAATGGTTTTCCTGAGTTCCTGTAATGATAAGTTGCTGAAGTGAGCTTTGACGAGCACAAACACAACACGAATACACGGGTTCGGTGTTTTTTAGATGAAATTTTGCGTGGACTTGGACTTCAATTTCAGACATCAACGTTTGACGACAGATCACACATGAAGCAGGTAAGCCTTGAGGGTTATGTTGATGAAGATGGACATGAAAATGTTCTTCTAATTTTAAAGCAGTATGACAAGTAGCACATGTACTGTCAGTAATTATCTTACAGTGAGATAACTTATGTTCAGCAAGAGTTCCAGCAGACGGACATACTTCATCACAAATATTACACTTATGTTTGCTCGGACTTACAGTATGGGCTTTCATATGATTTTCCAACTCAGTCCTAGACTTACAAGATTCGTTGCAATACGCACAGAACAGGCTTAGTGTAGTTTGCCCAGATTTTTGAGAGCCAGATGTTCGAATGTTATGAACTTGACGTCTATGAACGTTAAGTGACGATTCAATTCCAAAAACAGCGTCGCATATTTCACACCTCAATTGCTTTTTCTTGTTGGGACTAAAATTATTTTCAACTTCCGATTTCAATCGAGTTTTCAAACTTAAATTTTGTACGCTTTCACCGTCACGACTGGATAGGGAAATCATGCTTTCACCAGAGTGTTTTTCCTGGATGTGGCGATCAAGCAAAAACTCGACGTGAAATTCTTCTCGACAGAAAACACAGGAAAATTGCTTTTTGTGGCTCTGCAAATGCAACTGAAGCTGGATTTCTGTAGGAAAACACATATCACAAAGAAAACAACGAAAAGGTTGTATTTTGGCTAAGTGAGCAACTTTTACGTGTAAGTGAAACTCTATGTCCGATCGGAACATGGAATTGCACGAAGTACACTTAAACAGGTGGCATTCGTTGCTATGTTTCACAGCAAAATGGACTTGAATATTTACTTTGGATTCAAAAATTTCTTTACACAATGCACATTGGTATAATTGATGGGCGTGGATATCCATCAGATGTTTTTGCAAGTGATCTGGTTTCACGAACATTTTAAGACAGCTCTGACATCCATATTCGGTAGTTGTGGCCAGGTAATGATTCGCGATGTGCGCGTCAAGAAGATCTTCAGTCGGGAACTGTCCGTCGCACTCGAAGCAGCTGAATTTTTTTACCACAGCATCGATATGACTTTTGAGGTGGTTACGGAAGGACTCGAAATCTGGTAAGGCTGCATTGCACTGGTTGCAGAGAAACGGACCAGGAGCGACGAAATGAGGGCTGGAGCCATTGAAGATTGGAATACAAGCTGGGTCTAAATGCAGAGGACTGTTATTCCTGCTTCTGGACTGCGGTTTTTTATCGCAGTCTTTGGTAATCCCCATCTCATGCATGGTCCGCACGTGGTCTGCTAGTAAAGCAGAGCTCGAGAAAGCCTTGCTGCATTGAGAACAGTACACATTCTCGTGGTTGGTGTCAGTAACTTCACTGAAGCTGTGAACTGTGAGTGTGTGCTTCTGGAGAGCATGCACGCTGTTGAACTTCATGGTGCAGTATTCGCATCCGTAAGCAGCAGCAGCAGCGTTGGTGGATTTGCGTGTGGGAGTGTCAGGTGTTGCTCTAGAATTGCTGAGTGGACTGGACGACGTTTGCGTAGTTGAAGAAGATTCCATGCTGTTGCTTAAAGGGACATGGCATTCTTGCATGTGCACTTGTAAGGAGTCCAAAGTAAGGAATACATTCTTCGTACAGAAACCACAAGAAATAACTAATTAGCTATTTGAGAAGCTCCTCTATTGATTAGAACGCAG
>JAXGGA010019587.1:0-19803 GCA_038373865.1 Uloborus plumipes
GCGTGATTTGTGTTGGGAAAGTGTTGATTCTACACTGCTCGACATTGAAAATGCAACACCAAGAAGGAGTGGTCAGAAATTCATGCAAATTTTACCGTAGACACATGTCACTGAGTTATGAAAATGATATGAAATGCGCAGCTCTCCGACGCACGTGAAGTAAGATATAAGAGAATGAAGTTGAAAAGTGGGCTATGTTCATGTTGGTTTTTCTGCCAGACTAATTATCGGAGAAATTTGGTTTTTGTCTCGAAGGATACGTGTGATAGGAGGAAATGCCACGCCGTCCTCAACGAAGACACTTCCAGCATATAGACGACTTTACAAGGGGTATGGTGATCAGACTGAGAAGGGGAGGTTGGTCCATACGTCAAATTGCAGCTGATACCCACATGGATGCAAGCACTGTGCATCGGCTGTGTCGGAGATGGTTGGAAAGAGGAAATTTAGCCACATTGAGGGGTGCAGGTGCAGCCAGAGTGACGTCCGACCGCTTGGATCGACGGATTCACCGACAAGCTGTGGCGGACCCGCAAGTCACTTGTACGTCGATTCTGCAGCACGTGCAAGGTACTCTGGATGTTCCTGTGTCGACCAGAACCATTTCTCGTCGACTGGTTGCACGTGGCCTGCAATCACGGCGCCCGCCAAGAAGACTGCCATTGACCTCACAGCACAGACTCCAACGTTTGGAATGGTAACGGACCAGAGTGACGTGGATGGCAGAATGGCAAACCGTAGTGTTCTCAGATGAATCCCGCTTCTGTTTGTCCAGCGATAGTCATCGCATACGTGTGTGGCGTCAACGTGGAGAAAGATCGAATCCGGCAGTAACTGTGGAACGCCCCACAGCGCGAAAACGTGGCATAATGGTTTGGGGCGCTATTGCATACAATTCCGTATCACCTCTAGTTTGTATTCGGGGCACTATGACGGCCCAATGATATGTAGATAATGTACTGTGGCCGGTGGCAATCCCCTACCTTCAGGGTCTGCCGAATGCAATTTTTCAACAGGATAACGCCCAGCCTCACAGTGCTCGAATCAGCCAACATGCTCTGCGAGGTGTACAGATGCTTTCCTGGCCACCATACTCTCCTGACTTGTCACCAATCGAACATGTGTGGGACGTTATTGGACGCCGTTTGCAGAACCTGCCACTGCCTCGTTCAGAGGACGAACTGTGGCAAATGGTTGAAAGGGAATGGAGTGCCATTCCTCAGGACACCATCCGCAGGCTCATTGACTCCATGCCTAGACGTGTTTCTTCGTGCATCGCTGTCCGCGGTGGTCCTACTTCTTACTGAGCCGACGCCGTCCTCGCTCTAAATTTTGCTTATTTATTTTGAAATAAATCTCACTTATTGTTCCATGCTGTCTCTGTCTTCTTACCAAATTTCATCAATTTCTTATCACTCCTTCTTGGTGTTGCATTTTCAATGTCGAGCAGTGTATTTTATCTTAAATTGCTCTAAAGAGCTGACATAATCACCTGTTCCGCTTAATCTGACTATTATTGTTAAATGTATCATTTAAAAGTTATACTTCGCAGCAGTTTAACTTGGCAGTGACGTCACTACGGGCGGAGCCAATAAGAGCTCACAAGCAGTCAGCGGTCTCCTCTAATTCGCCAAGTAGGCTGTGACGTTTTATCTAGCTCGTTTTTCATAGGCTAACGTCACGCTGTTGGCTCCACCCGTAGCGACGTCACTGCCAAGTTAAACTGCTGCGAAGTATAAACTAGTCTGAAATTAAGCTTTTTTATAAAAGAAGAATTGTAAGACTTCCTTTGTTTTATTAATCATGTGATGATCGAGACTCCCCTCTTTGCACTCGAGAGGCGAGTCTTGATCATCACATTATTTAATGCTGCAGCTCGAGAGGTGAGGCTCGATAGCCAAATGAGTTAAGTATTAAAATATGAAAGTTATGTGTTTATGTGTGTAATCTTTTTAAGTTGGCGATAAAAAAATTCCCCAAAAGACAGTGGCTGCCGCTTACATGAAACAGGTTGGTTCTAAGCAGTTTTGATTCAATAAAGTGGCTGATTTTATAAAGCGGCTAATTTAATAAACCTAGATATTGCTCTCTTTTTGGTGATTTGATTAAAGTGGCCGATTCAATTAACCGGCGTCCGCTGTAGTTAGTTGCTCACACTTGATTTACTGTTCTTTCAAACATGAATAGCTTCAAAACTTTATTCATTATGATAACTTTAACTGTAAACAGTTGTCATCAATATATATTTCGTGCTGATTTTTTTATTCATTATGATAGCTTTAACTGTAAACAATTGTCATCAATATATAATTCGTGATGATTTTTTTTATTCATTATGATAACTTTAACTGCAAATAATTGTCATCAATATATGAAGGGCTCGGGCGTAAATAGTGGTATCTGAAACAATTGTAAAACTGGAATCATTTGGTGAAAACAATGGTATGTGGACATATGAACAGAAATATTACAAGGTTTAAGAATAAACATAACCCTTAATAATGTACCTACACACACACACTTTGTTTTTAAAATCAAAATACTTCCGGCAGTAATTTTTCGAAATTTTCACAAGCCATACCTCTGATTTTAAAAATGCTGTTACCACTATTTACACCCGAGCCCTTCATATATTTCGTGGCGATTTAAGCAAATTTTGAAATAGCTGCTGAAATATTTTCAGTGTAAGTTAAATTGTGTTTCAATGTAAGTTGTTTCATTCCTGAAAACAGGTGTACTGGTCTTGGAAATGTTGACTAGTGGTGGAAATGTTAAAGTGTGGGTTAAGTTATTTTAATTGAAAATGCAAGTATTTGATTTGTGCTCATGAAGAATATTACTTATCCCTTTTGTTCTTTCCAAATTTGAATAGGTATGTTAGCATCTGGTGATTGTAAGAAGAACATTCATCTG
The DNA here is from genome assembly GCA_038373865.1 of Uloborus plumipes. NCBI lineage: Eukaryota > Metazoa > Arthropoda > Arachnida > Araneae > Uloboridae > Uloborus > Uloborus plumipes. Next base: position 2,914 of record JAXGGA010019587.1, read on the forward strand.
TGGAAACCCATGGATGGGGGAACTTGGCATGTTGATCAGAGACCATACACCGCTCACACAGATTCAGTGGAAGACATAGCGTGGTCTCCAAATGAACGTAATGTGAGTATTGGAATTAAAATTGATATTACAGTAGCCCCTCGTTATATCGCACTTTCGGATATATCGCTCTTTTCTTTTGTCTCCCAAAAAAAAAACTTTTTGTTCGAAACCATTTTTGAGAAAATATGTAAGGTGCTCAGAAAAGGTCTCTTTCTCATTTATTTTGTCATCAATGAACAAAACGAAGGTTCTTCTGAATTCGCTGAAAAGAAGCAGCAAATTCCTGTCACCCAACCTAGCATACTGCAGAGACAGGGTTGCCACAGGGAATATGTCCCAAAAAAGTAGCAAAAGTCGCCTAAAAATACTAAAAAAGTTGCAAAAAAGTTGCCTTGAAAATAAAAAAAAGTTGCAAAAAAGTAGCCATGAAAAAAAAAGTTGCAAAGAAGCTGAATAGAAACATGTGACAAGCTAAGTTGAATATGAATAATGCTTTAAAACAAGTTCAAAAAACAGACATATTTTGAACTGATGCATTAAATTAAAGATACAAATGAGGGAAAAAAAAACAAAAGAGTACAATCGAGGTTGATTACTTAACAAGACTGCTACCATTCAAAAGAAAAAATAATAATATACTCGTATAAATACAGAAAATTTATTCCAAAAATCCATGTTTTTGGTTTTTTACAGAAAAATGATTCTATCAAAGTATTTTCCTTTTGTTCACTAACCAATTTAATTTATTTTCTCCATCTTCATGCTCTCTTTTCCTATTCCTCAACTTTATACTGCTTTCTAACATACCCTGAGCTATTCTAATACTTTCAGCGTCTTTTGCTCCAATTGCTGATTTTAGCCTTTGGTTTGCCTGTTTAAAAAATACATCAGCTGATTTTTGAGTGTCCTTTCTCTCTCTCTATTTACTAGTTTGGCTTTTTCTTCTAACTTTTTAACAGATCCCTTCAAACTTGACAGCTTTTCTTTTTCTATTTTTCTTTGTTTCAACTTTTCTTCATATTCTTTTTCTAATCTCAATTGCTCTTCCCTTTTTTTCTTCTGTTCTTCAAGGTAGTACTGGCATGATTTGCGTGTACCAAAAGCTAAATTAAAAGTTCTTTATCAATCTGGAATTGTGCAACTGTAGAATAGCGCTTCAGAGCATCTTATATTCTCACGTCTGTCATTCAATGCACGTTCCGACATCAAATATTTATCTTCCGAAAGAACTTTCCTGGATATTGAAACCCCTCCCCCTCTCTACTTCACTATTACCATGAGACTAAATGTGACTAATCGTGACTAAAAATTAATGTTACTTTCTCTGATGAAAATTATTAAAATTTGGATGGCTTAGACGGATTATAATTCTATTAGCTTGACTAGAGAAAAGATGAGCATATGCTGTGCCGCTTTTACCATTAAAATCTTTTTAATTTGGGACACTGTGTCCGAAGAGGCTCAAGCATAATTCTTTGTTTTATTTTTAAGCATCCCGATTGAGTTGTTCATCTACTTCGCTGTCAGGTGCTGTTTTTGACTCAAGTAGAAGTTTTGTAGGATAAAGGGGTGAATCGTCAGTTCGAGCTGTTTTTACAAATCCTTCATCCTTAAGAAATATAATTTTTCTTGATCTTTTTGATTAATACTCATGTCTGAATTTGCTCTCCACGAAGTAAAAAACAATGTACTATCATTCAAGGGCCAATTTAAAAGACGAAAAATTAGCAAAGTGATTTCATTTCCAAATTTCGGCTTCCAAACTTTCTCTTCTTTCACGAGAACTACAGAGAGTTTGGGCGTTTGATTATTCATTCAGCAATTCCTGCACCTTATATTCGAAGTAAAAAGCTCCACCTTTCCTCCAACAATTACCTTTCAAGATATATTTGCATAAAATCTGACCTTTTTCTAAACTTTTGCAACAGCAAAAAATATGTCTTTTGTAATTTCCGATTTTTTTTTCGGTTATATTTTTAAAAACTCCAGACGCGTATTTGGGACAATATTGTCTACCTGCAGTAGAAATTTGAAAGCATTTCGCTGAATAGTTTTCTTTTTATTCTATTTGCATTATGTCTAAACTATTGCATCGCAATGTAGCTGCCCTGTGCCAAGTCGAGGTTGCTGCAAAGATCTGCCCTGTATAAGGTTTCCGCTGCTGGAAAAGCTCAGATATCGGTAACGTACAAAGTATGCAAATCAGTTCCATACAAGATCGACTTTCATTTTCGTATCACTTAAGCCAAGCCCAACTTGATGATTGGATGCAGTGGATTGGTGCAGCCCATAACGTCTATTTAGGGAAGGTTTTATTCTTGAAATGGAAATGATTTAAAACCGTAGGTGAGAGAAAATCTCCAGATGTTTCAAAAGAAAACTAATGTCGGGGCGGAAAAAGTCTCCAAAAAAGCAAATTCAGTGAAAAAAAGTAGCTTTTTGGCCTGTTTTTGCATAAAAAAGTAGCTAAAGTCGCCTTGTGTGCAAAAAAGTAGCAAAAAGTAGCATTTAAGTATCCCGTGGCAACCCTGCAGAGACAGTTTGGAAACTACTGAACACTTTCTTTTGTATTGATACAATGAGTGAAACGCATGTGGTAAGTGTCAAGAAAACATATGCCCTAAAATCCAATATTCGAATAAATGAATTTTTATGTATGTGCACTAGGGTGATTCAGAAAGGTATGGAAAAAAATAAACTTTGTATTTTTGTGCGTCTTACCCTCTTATTTTGTGCCACTATATACACTGATTATTTGTGCAAAATTTTGGCAAAATATATTAATATTTAGAGGTCGCTCAAGCGCCTTGAAATTTCGTAATATTGACAAAAAGGTGATCGTAAATGATATCTATCGAAAAACGTAGCCTTTGTATTTTTATTCGTCTTACCGTCTTATTTAGGCTCTTTATATACACTGAATTATTCGCCCAAAATTTTAGTAAACTATATTTACATTTAGGAGTACTTCAAATTTTGTGATAGTGGCACAAATGCGAACGTAAATAATAATAATAATAAAGTTACTTTATTGCTTTTTTATATCTCCGAAGAAATAAAGTGTGCAATCACATATATCTGAAAAACCAATAAAATGTAGAAAGTATGAAAACTAATCAAATACGGAAAAAATATAAAAAGCAAATTTAAATGCATTAAATATATAGTAATTCGCTCATTAATTCTTGCAATAATTTTTAAGGTTGCTTTTTTGCAACTTTGAAACCTTTTCTGTGTTCCTGTACCACTTGAAGAAGACACAGTCTTTGTTTTTCGTCGTTAGTGATAGTCTTAACAAATGCTTCAATAAGGGCCATGCCACGCTCCGTATTGTCGTTTACAATCCTCAGTTTCTTTGGTAGTATAAAGCCTTGTTGGTAGCTATCTTAAAGATTCGAATGCTCAGGATCAAACAGCTGATATATTTTGAGTTTCTTCTTTACATGAATAAAGGACGCTAAAAATATTCCAAATCATTTCTTAGTGCTTGCACAAAAAAGGTTGCTGGGAACCCAGCTCTTAGATATTTTTTCCCATTAACGATAAGAACGTGAAAGAAATCACATTCATATGTTACGAATACCTTTTGTTTGTCCAGCTGCAAGTTTGAACTGGTTGGGAAATATCCATAACTTGAAGCCATAAAGAATCTTTAACACAGATATAACACGAGGAACCACTCCTGGGACACGAAAACATACACCAAGAGAAGGTGCTCTGCTCAAGAAAATCGCACTAAGCTCTAGTATCTTCCTTGGACACTTCTTTTACATGGGTCATCAGAAGTTAACTTTGCACAACTTCCATTACTAGTTGCACGTTGCTCTGAATGTGCTACCAACTCCTCAACCTCATCGTTCCTCACTCCAGGTTTAAAATTAGAATGTTTTATTCTGGACTATGATTGCTAAAACCGCTTAAAAAGCAGTATTATAGATCCAATGGCAGTGGATGGTTCCACGCAATTGCGTGAACATCGCATCTGACATTGCACGCAATCAAATACCCCAATTCTACTCATTTCTTGGTTTATCGGTTAAAATACCGAGAGACCAAGAGTAGAATAGATTTCGGTTGCAATACCACAGAAAACACAATGTCTAGAATATAATGGCGGAAATCACAATATAAAAGTGGCTTCCCTAGTTTTGTTTTCCCAAGTTCAAACATGCTCCAACTTTAGTACCGGCAATGCATGTCGTATTGAAACACATACCACGTACGAGCTCAGTAAGTTCCCATTTATCTAACTGGTTATCGTATAGCAGCATTTTCCGTAGCACTTCCAATGCCTGACTAACTTACTAGAACCCAGAAGTAAATCATCAATGCTTGTGGTCCTGATACTAATACTGGTATGAAACCCGCCGATCATCCTTCATTTTCCCAATATATTTTGCATAAATGTTTCGTTCCAGTGAACTATCAAAGGAAATCCTAGATTTAAACGACTTTTGTAAGTTAACGGCCAATTCAGAGCGAATAGTTTGCATTTACCGCTTTATGCACGTTGTCAAATCCTCCCCATTTTGACCCATACTTTGTACTGTAGCAGCTACTACCAAAGTGGTTTTCGGTCACTTATACTGGGCCCTGTCTAGAGTGGTTGCTAGGTGTTTTAGCCAAAAAAACTCATACACCTCAAACAACCGAAAAGAAAACAGAAACCACAGCCCGAGATTGAAGCAGCACTTTCTACCCAAACTCAGATAAGAGATAATGCAGCTTTGGAGCGGGGGGGGGGGGGGGGGTAATCGTTACAACTCACTTTGAGCTATTATTTTATTGACTGATTACTTAGTAGAGTAAACTGACGTTTTAAGTTATTCCATTTTATATGAAGAATAATATTATTTCGGGTAATGAAGCTATATATTCCAACTCTCGAAATTGCTAATTTTCAACAGAATTCGATCGCGTTGAGCGACCTCTAAATATTATTCAATTGAACTAAAATTTTACATACATTACATTCATGAATAGTGTAAAAAAACTGCGGGGTAAGACCAGAGAAATTCAAAAAAATTTTTTTTTGAATCACCCTAATGTGCACGTATAATTTACTTGTATGCTGGATAGAAAACTATTTTTAATGACCTCGGTTATATCGCGCTTTCGGATACATCACACTTTTTTCTTGTCCCTCGAAAAGCGCGATATAACGAGGGGTTACTGTACTTTATTGAGTATTATATATAATGCACTTTGATAGACCAACTTTATTTAGATTCTTAGCAATTGCTTGCTTTAAACTATGCACCAATAAGATGCACCAATAAGCAAACTGGCTAATTACTGATTAATTGGCTGTTGATAATGAGCTGTTTAATCAGGCTTGCTGATTAATGATCATGATAATTATTTTTAATGCTACCAATTTAATCATCTTTTTTTTTCTTTTATAATTCCAAGTTTAGAAACAGTTACTAATTTATTTCTGAGAGAAGATTTGTTTTCTTCCATCTCCTAATTTTCCCAAATTGGTTCCACTTTTCATCCAATTTCTTTGAACCAATTTTCATATTTTTTAAAAAGTACATTAACATATAGCCTAATTAACACACGGTTAATTATGTTAACTAGACATAAAATTAAAAAAAGTGGGAGAGGCTGGGTTGAGCACTCTAATTTGGGAGTGCTTTTAATATAAATTTCTTTTTTAACTATTAGTAGCCATTTAATTTAAGACTTATTATTTTTTGAAAATTAAATGCAGGGGTCCCGTTGACGCGCTATAGCGCGTAAAATACGCGGATTTCAGGAAAGGGACTCAATGCTTGAAACTTAACGCGTCCCGCGGGACACGCTAAAATTCGTCTTGCGGGACGAAAGTGTAAAATTTAGGTGGTGCGGATTATTTATGCTTTTTTTTCAACCAACGCGACCTATGACGACTTCGTTGTCTGTAATGTTATTTATTTTACATAGCCTGAATCTGTAATGTTTATTTTTAACTATAGATTAAAAATTATTGTTTCACCTTATTTATTTTTTTTCTGCGGAGTGCGGGACCCACTATTTTTTAAATGGACCCACTTTTTCAAAAGCGGTGGGTCCTTGGGACCCAGCTTTGAGAGTATCTAGCGGGAGCCCTGAAATGTTATCTAAAAGCACTAAGGAAAAAATATCAACACATAAAAATATGCTGCAACATTGTGTATCTTTACTCAAAATAGAAAACTAAATTCATTAAAAATTTACATCAACTGTGAGGATTATTTTTTTGTTGTTCATTCTTTGATTATTTGTTTTCATTCACTACACTTTCGTACTACATGTTATACTTTTGTTTGCGGAAAAGTTATTTCTGGTTGATGAATTTATTCATTGTAGTTTCTTGTTTAAGGTACACTTGAAGTAATTATATTTAAAACATATTTTTTCCCCGGTTGATGAGCAAAAATTTTCTGATCATTAACAAAATGAAATACTCATGCTTTTGTATTCCAATTTATAAGCTCATGAATTTAATTATTCCTAAAAGTAACACATGAAAATCAGCTGTGAGGGTTATCTTTTGATATTCCCAGGGTGTCCGCGCACCTGGAAAGTCATGGGAAGTCAGGGAAAGTCATGGATTTCATATATGATCGAAATTGGTCATGGAAAGTCATGGATTTCAGCGAAAAATGTCCAAAAGTCATGGAAACTGACTTTTTATCATGGATTTTAGCGCTCAGGACCGGTTGTTATTTCTCCCGATCTCGGAAGAACAAAAGTACGTCCATCGTCATTCTGCTTCGTTATTGCAAGGTTCCCGCGGCCTTGAAAAGTCCTTGAATTTCATTTTGTCCTTCAAGGGCCCTGTAAAGTACTTTAAAATTGTATGAAGTCCTTGAAAATTTTGAAATGTCCTTGAAAACTCCAAAAGTATTATTTTCCGTTGAAAATGCGCCGAAAAATCGGCCATCTTCGAATGTTCACGATCATGCTCGTGCAAAAAATTTTGTCTGTTGAAAAATCGGCTATCGTCGGGATTTCAAAATCGGGAGCCGTTTTTTAAGACGAAAATTAAAAAAAAAAAAAAAACCACCCCAAGAAGTTATACTTCGGCGCATGAATTATCGGCAATCGTCGAAAGTTCGCAGTTAGGCGCTGCTTTTTCATTTTTCCTTTACTTTTAAAACAGTTTAGAAATAGAATAATCAGGATTGGATATTAGCACAATAGAATATCTTCAATTAATTAAATATGATCTTTTCTGAAAATTACCTTATTACTGGAATCTTTATGATTTTTTTTCAACAAAATTTAGATTTGTCTGGTGGATTAAAATTATTTTTCGAATTGTTTACTTCCATGATCATTTTTTTAGAAATACCAGGGAGAGAAATACGTGTGTAATAGGTTTTGAAAAACTTAAAATTTTTTTTTTTTTTTGGTCAACATTCCAACATTGAGCACGTGCTTCGTCGAAAATGGCGTGCCGCTGCCAAGACTTCAATCCTTTTGCATCCTGTAAATACTTCAATTATTTTGATATTCTGAAGCTGTTTTAAAATTGTGCTACCTTAAATATACTCATTGTTCATTTCATTTTAATAATTTATTTATTTTTTAACTCAAATTTTAGCTATACCAATTTTTTATAGTTTCTTATAGTTTTTAAGAAAACGTCGAACTTTTAAAGAAAAAATGCTTCCTTGACTTTTCATTTGTTTATTTAATTGCAAAATACAGGCACATTTTTCCTTGAGTTCCAAAAAAGAGAGTAAAAACTGTAATTTCAAAAAAAATCGCCATTTTTTTTGGATGGGGGAAGAAAAAAGAATGGGGGGGGGGCATAGTATACATTTCGCATTCACAGAAGAACATTGGCAAATTTGGGTGATCACATTTTTCCTTGTCTTATTCTGAAATTATAAATTTTCTTCATGAAAAAAAAAGATGGAAAATTTGTTGTTTGATTGTTTTTACTCTTGAATTAATAGAAAATGTTGGTGTTTGCCTTTTTACCATTCCTTTGAATAAATCAAAGTCTTATATTCTTCCAATGTACCTTTCCCTAAAATGTTCTTTTTTGTATTTATGAAAAACATTTCACAATTTTTAGGTTTTTCATATTAAATCTATAAAGAATCGTTACAGTTCATCAACACTTTAAAATTAATCTTGATTTTTGTGCAGACCCTTCCTTAGAATTTAATTCCTGGAAAATTTTTAAACCTCCTTAAAAAGTGCTTGAATTTTATTTTTAAGATAGTGGGGGAACCTTGTATTGGGTGCAATCTGATTAGTCAATAACAGTTTCCAACAAGTTGCATTGACTTGTCAGCAAGAACAATTAGATGAATACTCAACATTGAAAGCCGTGAGCGGCGAATTTGCCTGTAACTGTGCATGTGCGCGGACTTCGTCACCTGACTGACAATATAGCGAGATAATAGAGCATGTGACGTATTTATTCAATTTGTATTTCACTTTCATACTTCTGCTTTAGGGGGATAATAAGTTGTTTTGGCTTTTAAATATTGGTAAATCCTTGTACTCATTTTTTGTATCAATAAATTGTTCCACATATCTGTTTCATATATATTTAGTTAAATTCTTTTTCTAGCTTTGGTTTAGATTTATTTGCTTTAGCTTTGGTTTAGATTTATTTGCTTAGCCGAAAAAAAAAAAAGAATATTTTCGAAAAACAAAGGTACACTGTCTTACACTCTATATTGATATTTATGCTCTATTTTGATGTCAGTGTCAAATGAAATTGTTAAAATCGTAAGTCATGGAAAATTGTTCGCAAAAGTCATGGAAAGTCAGGGAAAGTCATGGATTTGTAAAGTCCAGGTTGAGCAGATACCCTGTATTCCATTCAGTTTAACGCATTATATGAACTGTTTGTTTTGTTTTTACTCTGCACAGTTTTATACTGCATGTTATAGTAAGGATTGTAGAAAATAACATTTTTTTCCCAATCGGCAGAATTTATTAGATTATTAATAATTGGCAAAAAGTAGGTGATTAATCAGTGCATCCCCACTTTGAACTATAATGTGGCAGTTGCTTTAATTTAATTAGAATGAGACATATTTTTTCAATTTAATAAATTTAGCAGCTTAAATAGAGTAGCATTAGTATCACTTCATAGGCCAGAACTTCAGTGCATCTTTCTTGTGAGGGAATCTGTCTCCTACTTGCACTATTTTTAATAAGGGTTACACTTGAGAAATTTTACAAAAGTTCTGTTCTGAATTTTTAAGCCTAAAATGCTTGTGACAGCTAATATGAAATTAGAATTGTAAAAAAGTGAATCTCGTAGTTTGCATGCTATCTGTATCAATAAATTAGTTGTACACATGTTGTAAAGTGCCCTGGCATTTATAATTTGGGGCAAATGTTCAAAATCTATAAATGTCTGGTTATGCGTGAATTAACTGTAAAGAATTGTTGATTATATTCAAATTATCATGCAAACAGTTGTTAATATTTAATTATTCTTCAAATGGTAATTTACATTTTTTTGTAAGTTATACAGATATTAACCCCCCTAAATGACAGGCCTGCATTGAGCCGGTGGGCACAGTAAGCCTTGACCTTCATGGGCTGACCTAAATAATGTAGATGAACGCGTGTACGTTGTCCACAGAAAATCATCAAAGTTTGCCGGAAGTTTTAACATTTTCTTTAAAACTTTCTTTGTTCATGCAGTTTTCTATGGGCAATATGTCTTGATTTTTTTGATTGTGTGAACAAAAATTAATTTGTTAAATATGATGACACATTTATTAATGAGATATTAGCAACTAAGCTTATATTAGTAGCTCCCTACTTGCATACAACTTGATATTTTTGCTGATTTCAGCAATGTAAACCTTTGGAAGGTGTCTCTTTTGTAGAAAATTTTTAAGAGCTTATTTGAGTTTGCAGACAGCTTAAAATATTATCCAGGTCTGCCCATGGGCTATTGAGCCATTGTGTTTAGTGTAGTTTAAGAAAACCATTGTTACGCTCTAAAAAGTGAGTAATTTTGGATCAGGTACATAAAGTATCGGGTATTGTTTTGTAGTTCATGATTAAGAAAAAATTATAGTGAAATTCCTTTATAAAAAATACAAATGCAATAAAATATGTTTTAATGAAGTACTCAGCGACTGTTTCAATTGCTGTTCCATTGCTTGAATTCCATGAAATTAAATCTTCATTACAACAAACAAAATGGCCAGTCCCTTGAAGTTTTTTGTAATGGAATTTCACTGTATTTCTAAAATTGTTTTTTTTTTTGCTGAAAGAAGATGTGGTATCATTTATACCCCTCTTTATTTTAGATAAACTCTTTCAACTGTTTATAGAAAAGAAATAGTGAATATGCACGCTCGTTTCACTGCTGTTTGTAAACATTCCAATCTAGTGTTGACTCAGGGACGTCATTTCAAGTTTTTCAGGGGGGCAAAGGGTAAAAACACATTACAATTTCACCAGAAAACAACAAAAACCACGCCCACTTATACGTAAATACATTGATTTCTCAAAGTCGGGGGGGGGGGGCAATTGACCCCCCTGCACCTCCCAAATGACGGGCCTGTGTTGACTTTACATTACTTCATTGTGATTCCTTCCGGTCATTTACCTTTCACTGCTTAGTTCTTCCTTTCATTAGGGAAGGTGGTTTGAACAGTACAACCTTTCGTTACTTTTAATTCACACTATTCTTGGGACAGAGCTACCAATTTATTTTGTGTGCACTTCTTTTGTTTCTGGAAACCTTTTATATGAAAGGTTCCAGAGAGACAGGAGTTGTGGAGATATGTGGTTGTGTTGCTTTTTATAAAGACTTAGAAAATATAAACGGATTTCTTTTTAATTCATTTAGAATTAATTAACTTAAATATTTAACATCTACAATTTTTGTGTCGGGACTGGTGAATTTCTCCATTTCTCGAGCAGAATTTCTCCATTTCTCGAGCAGAGTTATTTTTGGGTAATTGGCAGATTTAAATGCTGAAAATGCTCACACTATATTTGGTACATCTACCTTTAATTATTCTTATATTTGTCAATGTTTAATTTGGTGATTAATTGAATTTTAATTACTTCACATGTTTGTTAATTCGAACTGTATTTTAAAATGTATGTACATGCAAAAGTTAAAAATAATTAAAATGTGTTCTTCAGACCACTTTTGTTTTCAAAACTTGATCATGTTACCAGTTTACCACAATACGGAATGATTTAATAATGCAACGGTTCACCATGCCACTAAGGGTTTAAAATTGTGCATGTGTGCACTGAAGTTATTAAGTAAGAAATAAATCTTTCCTTGTTTTATACAGGTTATGGCATCATGCTCCATAGATAAGACCATCAGAATATGGGATATCAGAGTAACAAGCAACAAAGCTTGCATGTTGACGCGTGAAAATGCCCATGACAGTGATGTGAATGTTATTAGCTGGAATAAACAGGAACCGTTCATTCTTTCTGGCGGAGATGATGGCAAATTAAGAGTATGGGATTTAAGGAAGTTTCCCGTAAGTATGCTTTTAAAATATTTCAATATCTTCGAAATTTCGGTAGTTGTTCTTTTGAGTAACATTTGAAATGTTTTTTTGATCTGAATTGTTTAATAATTCATTCAATAGAAGACAGCTTTAAAATGTTTTCCTTCTTATTAAATTTATTTCTGGCAATTTTGCTTGGAGCAATGTGAACATCATTGGCATATTATTTTGTGCAAAAACACCGTTGGTCCCGCTTAATCGGGTAACAGATAAACGAATACCCTTCTTATACGAATAAAATATCTTGGAACCGAATATTTCCCGTGCCATAGAGACAATGTTAAAGATCCCCGCTTAGTTGAATAATATTTCTTGAAACCAACAGCATTCATTTAGGGGCCGACAGTATGTTAAAGAAGTGTGTTAAACAGGGATGGTGGTACTTTTTTGACTAGTGTGCCACTTGTTGTAGTGAAAAATCCTGATTTGTTTTCAAATTGCATTATATTTTGTATATGTTAGTTGCCTAGTCACCGCTTGCATCAAATGTAAAACAAATAAGCAGAATTTTCAAAATATTTCAATTTAATATTAAAATGTACTAAAGTATCTTAAATATCCTGTATTATGAGCGGAAAATAAAACAAAAGTAGTTCTTGTTAGAGATTTAATTTTTTATAGTGCCAAAAATTAGACTTTAATACAATTCAAAAGGTATCATTAATTGCCTTCATTTTTTTCAGTAAAAGAAAATGCGCTTATTTTATAATGTTTCACTTAATAAACATTACTTTTTCAAGAAAGATTCCCTTAATATTTTATACAATTCCTTAGATGCTAAAGGGTCTTAAAATATTGGTTGATTTCTGTTTGATTAACAAAATTTCAAAGGGAAAATTCAACAGTATTTATAAGTTTGTACTTGTAATTTTCAATATTGCCTCCTTTTTGCTTATATTTAAGCGGGTTAGTTGGCTGTGATTTCTTCGTCTTCTGTGACATGCTTCCACTGCTTGGAGTGACATAACTTTAGAATTTATTATGTCTGTTACAATTTTCGGCATAATTATAGCTGTTATTTTCAAATTTTATCATAAGCTCCCCAAAAGCTTGATTTTATAAAACATTGATAATAATTCTATTAAAGGATGGTTTAAACATGTTTCGATATTGTAGGGATTCTGCTCCTCTGGATTTGATTTTAAAAATCTGCTGAGTTTATAATCCAGTGACTTTATTAATGGTGGTTGCTGTAGTACTGATCGACTTTTCATTTGTCAGGCTCATGTAATCTACAATAGTCAGATTTACTCCAGTTGATGGTAATGAAAATGTTTTCATGAGCCAAAAAGAAAAAAAATGTACAAGACCATTCCAATGTTTCAGGAGCAATTTTCCTGGTTTTGAATGAAAGTTTTGAGTTTGCACACTTCTCTTCCAATGATTCTCCAAGTTTTGGGTATTTGTTTACCCTTTTAAAATTTTCTTAGAATTCTTTAAATTCATTTTCCAAAGTTTCAATATCCAGCTACTAAAAACCTCATTTTAAGATACTCCATTTTAGCAAAGTTAGGCTTTGAAATAAACTGTTCTGTTTTCTTCAAAACAAAAAATTGAGAAAAGTGAGAAATTTTTTTTCATTAATCCTTTATTGATTATACAGTTGATTTTCTATTTAATGTCCTTCAAAGACCACCAAAAATCATTCTTAACTAGAATGCATCCTTAAACATCATCAAAAAAAACTACAATGAGTGGTCAAGGACTGTGGAAAGTTGTCTTTAAATAGAGGAAGCTGTTAAATAGAGTTTGGTTAAACAGAGAACCAACTGTGTTTGTTTTGATTTTTCTAAATTCATCCATTCTTTTTTATCTATACAGCTTTATGTATTAACATATCATATATTTTCTGTCTTTAGAAGTTAGTTTACCTGAAACAATCAATGTCAGCTTTAAGTGTTTTTTAAGTAAAGGGAAATATTTTAATTTCTTTGTTTTTACACCTTTAAAGAGCACGTTAGTTTTTACTCTAAAGATCTCAAACAATCTGTGCTGTTTGTCATTTCTTTTGCACAATTGCCTATTTACATAAAGATTTAGATCTGTAAGTGATAAAAAAAACAATCATGCAGTGAAATAGAATGCATGAGTTCTGGAAGTTCTGCTGTAAATGCTTTTGCTTTTTAATGTTTCACCCAAGTAATACTGAAACTAAAAAATGTGAACCAATTTGAGGAATGGCTAATATTTTATAAAAGTAAGAAACATTTAAGTAAAAGAATCATAAAAAAAAATGTGTTCTAAAGTTAATTCAGTCTCAGTAGTGTTAAGATGTTCTAAAGTCTATATAAGTATTCAGTAGAAAATAAACCTTAAAAGTTGCGTCTTAAAGATTTTATTTTCTACTGAATTGAATATAGCAAGAAGTATTAAAAACACAAAACGTAGTCAATGAATTTGAAATATTTATTGCAATTTGAAACATGTATTGTTAGTTACAGCATTGTACACATTTAAAGTAAGATTATAATTTTATACATACTTGAATCAACAACTTATTACAGAAGACCTAGAAATAGGGTAGAACTGCAATAATATTCAAAATATTCTAGCTAATAGTGTGCTGGAAAAAAGGATTGTTTACTTTCTCCAATGTAAGTGCACTTTGGACAATTAATTATTGAAAAACTTTTCTCTGTGTGAAAGATGTTGCAATTATTGATTTATGGTGTAATTTTCATCATTATGTTTGTCTATATTTGCAGACATATAATCATTCTAGTTTTTCTTGCAGAGAAAACGTTTGGTCCGACAATCGACTTTTTACAAAAATGCGAAAATAAAAAAAAGAACCTGTGGCATACGGATTGATGTGTTCTCCTGTGGGGTCAGAACCAGAGACCTCGTTGATGCCAACCCAGTGCTTTGGAGGTGGAACTGAAAGGCCACATGACTCGGTGGGCAGAGTTGGGTTATGTGCTTTCTAAGGACACCACAGTACTCCTCTTCTAGTGATGGAGCAGGGAGAGCAATATGTTCGAAATCTGAAGGTTGCTGGTTCAAATAACGTCCGGGTCACCACTTGTGGTGTACGGATTGACGTGTTCCTTGGTGGGGCCAGAACACTTGGAGGCTCCTTGGTGCACCATCTGATTTGAACATATCGCTCTCTCGCTTCCTGTTCCATCACTAGAAGGGGAGTACTGTGGTACTCTCTTAGAGAGTACACTACCCAACTTTGCCTGCCGAGCCATGAGGCCTTTTGGTTCAGCGGCCAAAGCACTGGGTTGCGATTGCAAGGTCCCTGACCCCACCAGGGAACACGACAACCCGTATGCCACAAACCCTTTTCAAAAATTTGAGACAGAAACAGACACATTATTTGTAATTTAGTTAAGTTAATATATTGCTTGAATTTCAAGTAGTATTAGTTGTAAAATCTTCAATTTTGTTTCTCTGAAATTATTAACCATTCTAACATGTTTGATGAGTGCTTTATGTATTAATTAAAAAGCAGTAATTGTTGTAATGAATATAATGTTTGTGCTTGTTATTTTGCTTGTGTTTGTGCTTGTTATGTGTCATTCCACGTCAAATCGCATAATGCCACGTGCAGTCATGTCTCTGATTTTTTCTTTTTCTTTTTTGCTAATAGGTATTTATAAGATAAGCTCAAATGAATTTTTTTAGATTTTTTAAATAAAAATTCAGCGTTGTAGTTTTTTTTTTTTTTGAATTTTCGGTATGCATTTAGAAAATTCTCTATAATTTACGTGTTTTTCATTCAATTAAGCTTTTTTATGCATTGTTTTAAATCTTATTATTTCCTCTTTCAATATTAACAATAAAAACAAGATTGTAGACAGTAGAATTGTGCCAATTGTCCTCTGAAGTCAGATTTTGTTTTTTTTTTTCAATTGATATCTATATATATAAAAGAAAGTCGTGTTAGTTACACTACTTATAACTCAAGAACGGCTGTACCGATATGGCTAAAAATTGGTGGGTAGGTAGCTTAGAGCCAGGAGACGGACATAGGCTATAATTTATGTGTGTCAGTTACATAAATAGAAAAACTGTCTTATTGACTAAGCCTTTTTACTACGCCTTTTTTGACACCTCCATGGCTGAGCGACATAAAGCACACGTTCTGGCAGTTTCCGGTGCGCAGCAAACATGTTGTAAGTTAGCGGTGCGTTGAGTGTTATTTGACTTTTATTGAAGTAAATTATAAACAAACGCGTTATTTCCTGTAAAACTATATGTGATAAGCTGTCAGAAACGATTGTCACTTTAGAGTTTTTACGCTTCTGAGGCTGAGAGGTAGAGAGCGCTTCGTGGGATAGCTCCTGCACTGCAGCTAAAGAGGTTGTTCTTCTCACTACTATTCTATCTTCTATATAATATAAAAGAAAGTCGTGTTAGTTACACTACTTATAACTCAAAAACGGCTGTACCGATATGGCTAAAAATTGGTGGGTAGGTAGCTTAGAGCCAGGAGACGGACATAGGCTATAATTTATGCGTGTCTGTTACATAGATAGAAAAACTGTCTTATTGACTAAGCCTTATTACTACGCCTTTTTTTACACCTCCATGGCTGAGCGACATAAAGCACACGTTCTGGCAGCTACCGGTGCGCAGTAAACAGGTTGTAAGTTAGCGGGGCGTTGAGTGTTATTTGACTTTTTCGTGAAATAAATTATAAACAAACACGTTACTTCCCCTGACATTTATATGTGATAAGCTGTCAGAAACGATTGCTCATTCCTAGGATCCCGATAATCCCAACCGATATGCCGTTTGAATTTAAAAGACTTCAATTTCCGATCCGTCTTGAATTTGTCATGACCTTTAACAAATCACAAGGCCAATCCTTAAAAGTTTGGTTTTGAATCTAGAATATCACCGTTTCTCCCATGGTCAATTATATGTGGCATGTTTACGGGTCGGAAGACCATCTGTGTTGTTTCTTTTTACGCCTGATAATAAAACAAAAACTGTTGTGCAACACAAGGTACTTGAGTGAAGAGCAACTTATGTACTAAAATACAGAAACAATAATGAATGATTAATGTAGGTACTTAATTTTTTTTTTTTTTGTATTTTCTAATAATAAAAAACTTAATAAATTCAAAAATTTTCTTATTTATTGCCTTTAAGGCGAAACAGAGTTCGCCGGGTCAGCTAGTGTTCAATAAGTTTCAATTGATATGTTCAAATCTCTGTCCAACTACGAACTGCACCACATTTTTTTTCTCTTTAACAACATCATATTCTTTTTGTGTAGAAAAAAATTAGGAGGGTGTTTTTTGTTGTTTGAAAATAGTTTTTTTCAAAAAAAATTTCATGAAAATCAAGTTTTCAATATATTCAAAATCTTAGTCAAATTAAAAACACCCTAAAAAGT
>JAXGGA010019588.1:0-19802 GCA_038373865.1 Uloborus plumipes
TACAATTCAGATTTCTTTCCAAACACTGCTCATAAGTTTTGCTGCTTGATCACAGCTCGTTTTCCTTCTCCACGTTTAGGCTTTACTTTTCCACGGAGAATCTTAAGCCTAATCATCTCTTCTTTAAAATCAAGATGTTCATCCCTGAAAATGAATGAGGCATTAGTATAGTTCACACCACTGTAAAGAAATAGTTTACTAAAGAATAAATGCTGTATACAGACACCTACGAGGATTACAAACAACGTTATGTTGAAAATGTAAGTTGGAAATGCGACATACAGTGCAGCTTGTACAGTGTAAGTTGGAACTCGTATATACACATTTTACACATGTACTAGCTGCCAGAGCAGCTAGATTAGCTGCCTGCGGCATGTTGATGCATAACGTCCCCCCTCTCTAACTTTTACCTCATTCTGAAGTTATATTATTTGATATAATTTAATGTTCATTCGATTTCAAGACATACCACGCACGTGGCCCGGCGTTGCACGGGCACTTCGTGCCCTGAAAGTAGTGAGAAAAAATTTTAAAGAAACTACTCCCCGCCAAGGCGGCTCGCTTACAGGCGCTTCACGCCTTTACTTTTTTCCTATATAAAAAAAATCATTCGAATTATTGAGATGCTTCACGCCTTCAAGATGGTGAGGAAAGTTTCAGTAAGTTCAGCTCGCTCAAAGGAAAAAAGCAGACATAGATACTCAATTTTTAATATAAGTAGATGGCTCTTCAACAAATGAATGTTTCCAGGGGTGCCCACAGGGGGGGATTATGGCGCAAGTTGCGCCATCAAAATTTTTGGGGGGGATTTTTTAAAATTATTTATTTTTTTATTTACATTATTTATTAATTTATTTTTTCAATTTAAATTATTTATTAACTTTTTTTTCATTTTTTGTTTTTTTTTTTTTAATTTAAGGGTTTTTTTTTTTTTTTTTTTTTGTGCGAAGTTAATATCGAAAAAATATTAACTTCTTATGGAACGATTTGTGTCTGAATTGTTGCTGAGTAATTAGAATAAGACTGCTAAGCGGGGGAAAAAAAGATACGCTATCAATTCAACTTCAGCATTACCACTGACACCATAACAAATCTCGGCTCAAATGCAAAATAGGAACTTCCAGCCTAAACATTATTTATTAGTGGCGCCTGGAACTCGTTTTGCGCGAGTGTTTTAGCTGCTGTATTTCACCCTAATAAACAAATAACATCAACAAAATGACATTTTTTATATATATATATATATACCGTTTTACAACTACAAAATAATGCAGTTTTTCTGCTCCGAAGTCATTAGCTACGGGTATTCCAACGTTTGATATTATTATTTTTATTACACTTTATTATTATTTTTACACTTCAGTTCAGTTTAATCTTAACACTAGATGATAAAGATCTCTCAATGCGGAGTGTCACAATTTCTGCCTACCGTAATGCTACCATATTAATGTTAGATGCGCTGTTATCGACTATTTTGTAGCAGTTTGTCGCGTTCATAGTAAATGGCGGTTCAAGTTTTGTGAAATTTTAAAAGAAATCCTTCGAAGATGCCTAGAGCTCTTAAAACTTCGTTCAAATATAAATGTTTAGAAGTACATTGCAACACTGTGCACAGACAAGACAAATGGACTGAACATTGTCGCAAAAAGCATGCATATAAATTTAGAAATAATATTAATATCAAGTGCAAAGCTGTAGCTATTAAGAAAGGCAGTAGTTACTTGGGATAAAGCGACTAGTAACACGGGTGCAGGCTCCATTGTTTCAACGGTGACAATGACAAATATACAAAATGCACCATCAACTTCAAGGTAAGATTTATATTAAACATTCCTTGCAACAGTATTTTAAAACTATCTTACTTTGTTAATTATTTGATTTCAAAAAGGTACTTTATATGTATATATATATATATATATATATACAGGGTGTCCACTCCTATCGTGGACCAATAGCTAATTTCTTAACCGTTAGAGATACGCATATAGTTTATTTAGGAAAAAATCTCCAAAATCCAAAAGGAATTTTGGGTCTATTCAATGTTTTTCAAAAAATCAAATTTTGAAAGAGTTACGAAATTTAAATTTTTATACAGCCCCCCAGTCCTATCAGTCATATTTAGTAAAACATTCTTGACACTGTAACGTTTAAAACTAAAAAAAAATCACTCTTCTACCACAAAAATTGACCGAGTTATGACGTTTTGAAAAATCAAGATTTTGCATTATTTCATGACGTCATCGAGAGATCGCTTAAGGGACCGCATGCGAAATCCTTCAAAATCTTGATTTTTCAAAACGTCATAACTCGGTCAATTTTTGTGCTAGAAGAGTGATTTTTTTTTAGTTTTAAACGTTGCAGTGTCAAGAATGTTTTACTAAATATGATTAATAGGACTGGGGGGCTGTATAAAAATTTAAATTTCGTAACTCTTTCAAAATTTGATTTTTTGAAAAACATTGAATAGACCCAAAATTCCTTTCGTAATTTAGAGATTTATTCCTAAATGAACTATATGCTTATCTCTAACGGTTTAGAAATTAGCTATTGGTCCACGATAGGAGTGGACACCCTGTATATATATATATATATATATATATATATATATATATATATATATATATATATATATATATATATATATATATATATATATATATACAGTAGCGTACATAGACTAAGGTGCGCCCCCCAGCAAGATTTGTAAGTGCGCCCCCCACCCCCTATTAAAATGTAAAAAATATTTTCCCCGTGTAACCTTCAGTGCTATTTTTCTGGATCGGGCGCCCTCAAACCTCTTGCGCCCCCCCGCGCCGCGGGGGTTGCGGGGGCGCTATGTACGCCACTGTATATATATACACACTGGTTTATTAGTATTAATGACGGTTCATAGTTTTATGTGGCTATATATCTATATATGAGCATGGCTTGCATCTTAAAAATCTTGAACTGTTTTTATGCATACGTTGAAATAGGGAATTCATTGGTTCCATGATAGCTATGGCACATGAATATTGGGCTAAAAGTTAAAAGGGAGAAATGAATTTTTTAGAGTCTGCCTGAGAAGTTAATTTGTTTGTTTCTAACGGGACTAATATTCTTTCATGTTGCACAATTATTTCTTGATGGCTATTACCATTTGAGAGTTGTATTTAGATAAAGTTTTGGATTTTGTAGTCCGATCGGTAAGTCGTCGGACTCGTAACCGGAGGGTCCCGGGCCGATCATATAGAGGAAGCCCAGCTGATCAAAGATCCACAGTCTTCATAAATGGTGGCTGGGGGACGTTAAAAATGTTCGTGGTCATAAAATCCAAGTGAAACGATACCTCGGGGAATGCTGGGCCAGGGGTCTGCTCGGCCCTTGGGTCTATTCAAAAATGAACAGAGCGCTCTTCAAGGCCCCATCCCGGTTAAACCACGAGTTGTGGTATGTACGGGGGGAACCTTGGAGTGTCAAGTGAAGTGAAAGTCAAAACCAACTGGACTAAATGCGTACTGGAGAACAGACTCTGCATATATTCTCATCAACCCCTCCCGCGCCTTCGGCCCCAAATGAAATGAAATTGGGTGTGATTTTACGGTGAGCATATATGGATTAACCCTTTGACGCAGAATTTTTATCAACGTATTTTTCATACTTTGTTCATTACTCTGCATTAATTTACGGTAAAATAAGGGGGAAATATTATATTTAGCATTTTAATAATTTTCTGGTTATGTAATACAGCACAGAACAGTGGTGTCCCTTTCTGCGTAAAAGGTAAAATATTCATGGGAAATCGGTGTTTCGTCACCGGTGTCCCATTTTTGCTTCAAAATGTTAAATAAGGTTGTGTTTTTTAAAACAAATTACGGCTGTTTTAAATGCGTAATTGCAACCAAAGACTTAAAAATGCTTTTCAAGTTTATCTAATTAAGTACTTCGCATTAAAAAAAAAAAAACACGAGTTTACAAACCTCTTTTTTTTTAACCGAGCGGGCTCGGTCCCCAGGTACTGGTATTTATCTATCTTTTTATGCGTCATATTTTTAAACGTTTGAATTGTCTTTCAATGTTTGATTTTACTATCAAAGATCGAGTTGAAATGATTGTTTTATTTATATGACACTCATTAATCTACGAAAATATTTGTTTGTACTATAATAGTTATTTTCATTTGCATAGCACAAGCAAGTTTATTTAGTTAATTTATTGCTGTTTATTGTAAATATTTTTAACTAATCTTATCCCTTCAGATTCTGTTTATTTCACCCAGCCCTATTTAAACAAATAGTGCATAAAAATCATGTGATTAGAAGTATTGCATTCAGTTTATACCTTCAGTGTCTATTTTTAAGTCATAATAAAATGATAACTTTCAGTGGCGTAGCGCAGAATTTTTTTAATTAAATAATAATAATTGTAATAAAAAATAAATAAATAAATAAATGATATTAAAAAAATAAATAAATAGAGAGCTCTAAAAATAAAAAATAAATAAGTAAAAGAGGGTTGGCAAAATTTTTGGGGGGGAATTTGCGCCATTGAGCTTGGGGGGGATGGGCACCCCTGAATGTTTCAAAATATTACCAGTAGCTAGCGATAAAAATTCTACGTAAGTGGCCCGCTTATGAGTTTCGTGTTTGATTTAGTTGCCTTCATTCTAAATTCTCATTCTCATTGTTATCACTGTTTCATAGCAACGACGTTTTGCAAGAATGGATTTCATATTTAATCATTTATTAGGCTTAATCGCTTTAAACTTGACTACTTATTAATTGATATCTTCGCTAATTAAAATCGTATAATTATATAGATTGAAGCGAATGAAGCTTGAAAAATTACCTATCTATCGGTACCTGGTTCGACTTTCAGTTCATTGGCGTTCAGGAGAAAGAAGCGTGACATAGAAAGATAGAAAGAAAGATAGTTAGAAAGAAAGATAGTTAGAAAGATACTCAGTTTTTAATATAAGTAGACCAACTGCGTAGCCCGGCGTTGCACGGGCTGTAATGTAGTGAAAGCAGTTTGAGAAAACTACTCGCCACCAAGGCGGCTCGCCTTTAAAGAAATGAGGAAAGTTTAAACAGTTTACTCGCCGTCAAGGCGGCTCGCCTTTACAGTAGCGAGGAAAGTTTCAATTCACTACTCGCCGCCAAGGCAGCTCGCCTTTAAAGTACCAAGGAAAAGTTTAATAAACTACTAAAGCTTTCCTGCATCAAAGAATCAATCGAATTATTTTCACATGCTTCCTCAAAAATAAAGACGATGTCAAGTAGCGCATACTTAGCACTCTCCCTAAATAACAAATAAAATTCCTTTCCAAAAACAATTATTTCCAAACCGCTTTCTTCCTGTAAAATTAATTGCAAAATTCTAAACGAAAAAGTTCTTTTAATATTTGGATCGCAGCCAGAAAAAGTCCCTTCTAAAACCAGCAATTGCAATTTTATTTAAAAACACATTTTCAAAATGGTACCAGAGAAAAAATATGTCATTAATAATTAGAATAAAAACAATTGGTTGGTTGGTTGGTTATATTGTGTTTATTGGCGCAAGAGCCTTATTAGGCTATACTGCGCCAAACAATGATTTACTTAAAAAAAGAAGAGATGTCAGAACTAAAATAATTTAAAATACAATGGATATAAAACTTCTAAAATTTTAAAAACACTCCGGGACAAGACACGAACAAAGTTTAAAATTTTTAAACAATGGGATGGAAGTAATAACTGCCAAGTGATTTTGATTATGCATAGATGATGTTTAAAATCCAAACCAAGCAAGAGAAAGAACTTACTAACATTTTTTTTGTAAAATCAGACACACATAACAAAACAAAGACAAAACACTCAAGACAAAGATAAAACCACTAAATTAGAGATATAAAACCGATTTCATTTAAAAAGGGAAACAAATTAGGATGGGGTATATCCCCAAGTAGTTCCGTCAAAGATGGATAAAAGTTATTAAAATGTTTAAAACGAGTTTGGTTAAAATCTGGGCATTTACACAAGATATGAAACACTGTCTGGTTGACATTGCAGTTAGTACATATAGGCGCTGGTTCACGGCAAAGAAGGTGTTTATGTGTGAACCGGGTATGGCCGATGCGAAGACGGGCTATGACGACTTGTTTCCTTCGCGTAATATTAAAGGATTTGAAACCTTTTGTGAAGGGCTGGATAGAGTGCAACTTGTTTTGCACCTCTCCATCCCAGTCACGCTGCCAAGAGTTGTATATACTGCCCGTAATGGAATTTTTTATATCTTCATAAGGAACAAGGTCTTCGCAATGGGCACTAGCAGCCTTAGCAGCTGCATCGGCTGCCTCATTGCCAGCAATGCCTACATGACTAGGTATCCAACAGAAGAAAATTTCGAAGTTATTTTGTATTAGCCTATGGTATGACTGAAAAGCTTGAATCACAAAAGGGTGGCTATTGTTGTTACAGTTTGAAAGGGCATCCAACGAACTTTTCGAGTCTGTGTAAATAATCCACTTTTTTTTATTTGATTGGGCTATTGTTTGGAGAGCGGTGACTATGGCTTTGCTTTCAGAAGTGAAGACTGAGCAAGAATTATGTAGTTGTTGTGAGATAGTATAACCATCAATTACTGCTGCGAAGCCAACGTGATCATTTGCCTTAGATCCGTCGGTAAAGATTTCGTAATATAAAGAATATTTTTGTTTTACCTCATAGTAGATCTGTTGGTATACCAAGTCTGCAATAGTATCTTTTTGAAAGCTACAGAAATCATAAAGAAAAGTAATGTTATTTTTGTTCCAAGGTTCAATAGGTTCTGCTGTATCAGGTAAATCAAAATCAGAAAAATGCAGGGTGTTAATCGCCTGTCTCATTCGAATCCCAAATGTTGGGGTGACCGAAGGACGGCGCAAAAATAAGTCAGTATATGATGGATGGAAGATATGCAAATGCAAAGGGTGGTTTTGATTTGGCTTAATTTTAAAATAAAAATTTAGAGATAGCTTTAGACGTCTATAGTGCAGAGAAGGTTCATGGGCTAAGATATGTAAGCTTTGAATGGGAGAGGTTCTGAATGCCCCTGTGCAGATGCGCAGAGCGAGATTATGTATTGGAGCGAGGATCTTTAAATAACTTTTAGCTGCAGAGCCATATATTTGACAACCGTAATCAATTTTTGAGCGTATCAGAGCCCTATAAATTCTTAGCATGGACTCTGTATCGGCACCCCAAGAAGTGTTTGCTAAGACTTTAAGAATAGTCAGTTTCAGTGAGCATTTTTTTCTTAATTCTCGTAGGTGTGGCAAAAATTTAAGTTTATTGTCGAGTATGATTCCAAGAAATTTTCCTTCAGTTTTTACAGATATTGGTTGGTTGTTAATAAGAAGGTCCGGATCAGGATGGAGACCTCTTTTACGGCAGAAATGAATGCAGAAAGTTTTTTGGGGGGAGAAGGAAAAACCATTCTCTTCCGCCCATTGAGAGACTTTATTGATAGCTATTTGAAGCTGTCTTTCAATGATACTCATGTTCGATGACGAAAAAGATATTTGGAAATCATCAACGAGTTAGTTAGTTAGTTGTTTTGGGTTTTATGGCACAAGAGCCTTTATAGGCCATACTGCGCCAAACGATGATAACCCATAAAGCATATAAGATTTTAAAAACATTTTAAAACATAAATCATCAACGAACATAGTACCTTTGACAGCGGGGGGTAATTGTTCGTGTAAGCTGTTGATTGCTATTATGAAAAGAGTAACGCTCAAAACACTTCCTTGGGGTACACCTTCTTCTTGGATGAAGGTATCCGACAGAACAGATTTGACCCGTACACGAAATGATCGATGTTTTAGAAAATTGGAGATAAAGATTGGTAGGTTACCTCGCAACCCATACTCGTGCAGAGTTTTGAGGATCCCATATCTCCAGGTACGGTCATATGCCTTTTCAATGTCGAAGAATACGCTCACAAGATGTTTTCGTTTAAGAAATGCTTCTCTAATCGATGTTTCGAGAAGCAGTAAGTTGTCCATTGTGCTTCTGCCACGCCTGAAACCACTTTGATAGGAGGATAGCAGGTGATTGGACTCCAGAATGAAAATCAGTCGCGCGTTCACCATTCGCTCCATCAATTTACACAGGCAACTAGTAAGAGCTATAGGTCTGTAGCTCTCTGGTTGGTTGGTCGGTTTATTCGGTTTCAGTAAGGGTATTATAGTTGCTTGAGTCCATAATGTTGGGAAACAGTTTTCAGTCCAGATTCTATTAAAAAGATGTAGTACATTTTCTAAAGAAGTTTTACTCAAATGTTTCAGCATGTTATTATGTATTTCATCAGGACCAGGAGAAGTGTTACGGGATTTTTGTAAAGCTACAAGAAGTTCCTTAAGAGTAAAATTGGTATTATATGATTCTAAAATGTTTGATTTAAAATTAAGGATTTTTGCTTCCTTAAGTGATTTAAGAGCTAAAAACTTTGAACTATAATTGCCTGCTCTGGAGACTTCTGATAAATGTGTCCCTAAGCAGTCAGCCACTTCTTTGAGGTCAGATATTGTTTGACCGCTTTTCTCAAGAATGGGAGCACAAGATGTTTGATAGTTACCAGCTATTTTTTTAATTTTCCCCAAAACGGTCTTAGATGAGGTAGACGTCGTGATTGTGCTGACATATGTTTGCCACGAGTCTCGCTGGCTTTTTCGTCGTACCTTTCGGGCTTCAGCACGAGCTCGTTTAAGCGCTATTAAATTTTGCGTGGATGGATAACGACGAAATGTGCTCCATGCTTTTTTTTGGTTTTTATGAGCTGCTTGACAGTTCGTATTCCACCATGGCTTAGGGTATTTAATTCTACCTTTTGTGGTTTTTGGAATTGTAGCGTTCGCTGCTGCTAGGATAGTTTCAGTTACTCTGCTTACCGCTTCATTAATGCTGATATCAATTACCATCTCCGGTGTTATGTCTGCCATTTGGGTAAAAGCTGTCCAATCAGCTTTATCAAAACGCAGTCGGGCTTGCTGCTGCTGATAGCTACAGCGTCCAGTGAAGGTGATCTTAATTGGAAAGTGCCCACTGGTATAAAAGCCACCTCCAACCTGAAAGTCCCAAAGTGGCAGAAGAGAAGGTGAACATATTGCAAGATCAATCGCATGGTAACTCTGAGTAGGAAGATGGAAATATGTATTGTCACCGTTGTTAAGAACGCAAAGATCGTTGTCATTTATTAATTCCTCTATAAGTAGACCCCTACTATTGGAGTCTGGGCTCCCCCAAAGAGGGTTATGGCCATTGAAATCCCCCAAGATGAGAAATGGGGGTGGGAGTTGGTCAATCAATGTCTGCAATTCCACACTTCTCAAGTCATAAGAAGGTGGGATATACACAGAACAAACTGTGAGCAGCGAGTGAAGGTGAACACGCGCAGCTACTGCTTGGAGGGACGTGTTGATATCGAGCTGGCTAGATGCATAATCATTAGAGATTAGCATCGCCACTCCGCCACAACGACGGTCACCTGACAAGCAGTCCTTGCGGTATATATCGAAACCTTTCAAACTCGGTCTATCAACAGGTGACAGGAATGTTTCTTGCAGACAGAATATGGCCGGTTGGTGAGTTTCGACAAGATCTTTGACGTCCGTGACATTACGTGAGTAACTTTGACAATTCCAAGAAAGAATGCTCAGGGCCATGATGGAAAAAGAAGAGAAAGAAGGCCAAAGAAAAGAGAAGCAGCTCATTTAGTAGGGACGTCCGTCCATCCTTCATCTTCGGATGGCGGAAGCTCTTCAAATTCAACATCATCAATCTCCCCATGAGAGGGGGCAAGTTCCTCGTGAAGAGATTTCGTCAGTTTATTTTTCTTGCCTGAATACAAGAAGTCCTCTTTTTTAAATTGAAAAAATTGAGGGGGCCTTTGTTTAGAGGGAACCCCCATTTTAACGCGCATTTGTATAAGTTTTTTTTTCGCTGCAGTTTGTTTCGCTTTTTTCTGACTTGTAGTGTTTGCAGTTTGAGTTTTATCAGTTTTAGTTTCAACATTTTGTGCTTGTGTGTTTTCATCTGTTTTCTTTGAAGAGGTATTAGAGCTAATATGTTGTTTACTTGGTGACTTGATTGTGTTGACTGTTTTAGATTTGGTTACCGTTTCATTTTGGCTAACTGTTTGCGTGCTAGCAGATTTTAACACTTTTTTAACTGAAGCAGCATATGAAAGTCCCACAGTAGGTGTCCGGGATTCGACAATTTTTCGAGCATCGGGGTATGGTATCTTTTGAGTAGTTTTAATGAGCTGTATTTCTTTTTCTGAGATCCACTTGGGGCATTTCCTAGAGTATGAGGGATGATCCGCATTACAATTGACACATTTGAAGTTTTTTTGACATTCGTTACTGTCATGGCCGGGTTCCGCACATCTGGCACAAGTGCTGGTTCCACGGCATGATATTTTTGAATGCCCAAAACGCTGACATTTAAAGCAGCGAAGTGGGTTTGGGATATATGGTCTTACCGGACAAGATAGATAACCTGCTTTGACGCGTGCAGGGAGATCGGGAGTATTGAAAGTTAAAATTAAATGTTTAGTGTTGACCATTTTGCCGTCCCGCTTGATTGTGATTCTTTTTACTGCGCTGACTTTTTGATCTTTCATTTCATCTAGGATCTCATTCTCAGGTGTAAAGAAAAGGTCTGGTTCGGAAATAATCCCTCGGGAGAAATTTAAAGTTGAATGTTCTGATACTGTAACTAAATATGGGCCGAGTTGGTTTGTGGACTGTAATGTTTTGCTTTGTTTAGGATCTTTGATTTCCAGAAGAAGTTCGCCATTACGCATCTTTTTGACGGATTTAAACTCCCCAATTAAATGAATTAGAGCTTTATTAATTTTGAAAGGAGATACTGCTGTAAAATTTGATTCGTTGCGCTTGATAATAAAAAACTTTGGATTGCTCGACAACACATTCTGACGCTCCCCACTAGGGGGAGAAAGGTTTTTTTCTTTAGTATCCATAAACGGACCGGAGAACTGGGGGGAAAAAACGGGGTCGAGCCCCTGCGTAGCCCCCCTACACAGGGGTAAGGCTGCATACGACAGGGTTCGCCAGCTAGCCCTGAAGTCTCCCGTATGAGATACCGCTTGGCACCGGTACCACGCAGCCATCGGCACGGTTGCCACACCTTGGCTTGGGCTTGTTCCGAAATTTGGTAAGTGTGATGAGGGAAGGAAGGAGAAACAAATCCCTTCCCGCCGATATTCTGTTTGAGCAACTGGGGGTCACGACTCCGCCCAAGAGCTCGCCCCGAACTCACCACACCGCAAGCCCCCCCACCACGACAAGGTAAACGGACAACGGGGGGGTAAAAACAATTGTTAGAACTTTGTTATAACACGTATTCAAAATGACAATATAAAAAAAATAGCACTCTTTCATTTTAAAAAGTTCAATTTAATTAACGTTTTAATTTAGGGCCGAATTCAAGTGAAACACCATTGCAATCGCTTCGAGGCGATCGCATATTGCAACCGCTACTATAAGTCGAATTCAAGTGAATTCGTTTCACTTGAATAAAAATTTTGGAATTTGCGATTGCATTGGTGAGTTGCGATCGTCCGTGTTTCACTTGAATTCCTGCCTTAAAATCGCAACGGAAAGAAATAAATATCTTGGAATTTTAAAATAGTTCAATAATTTAATTAACGTTTGAATTCAAAATGGCAACGTAAGAAAAAATGTCTTGGAAGTTTAATCATTTATTAGGCTTAATCGCTTTAAATTTGACTACTTATTAATTGATATCTTCGCTAATTAAAATCGTATAATTTTATAGATTGAAACTAATGAAGCCTGAAAAATTACCTATCTATCGGTACCTGGTTCGACTTTCAGTTCATTGGCGTTCAGAAGAAAGAAGCGTGACATAGAAAGAAAGATAGTTAGAAAGAAAGAAAGATACTCAGTTTTTAATATAAGTAGATAATACAATTGTTCATAGAGAGATTATTTTTGCAATTACAATGTCTGTAAATATATCCCTAATATGTACCTGCAAAAAACATCAAAAAATAACGGACGACATTTTAATGCGTGATTCCATCAAATGATTGCAAAGAAGAAAAACTGCAGACATAAGCAATGTTATTTTTTATAACATGTTAATGCTGCCTGACACTTTGAACGAAACTCCTACAATTTTGAGCAAGTTGAAGACAATAGGGGAAATGATCATGAACAATAATTTTAATTCATTGGATTTATCAAAATTGAAAAATTTTATGGACAAAATCCAGTTCCAAGAGCATGATGCTCTTTAACCCCAAGCCCAATTGCCAATTCATTACCTTTTTAGCCTACTTTCCCGTTAAAAATAAAAGAGACGAAAAAAGCATTAAAATTGGCTTAATGCATCTAAAAAATGTCGCCAAGTCCAAAAAATATCGCCAAGTAAAAAAAATATCGCCAAGTAAAAAAAAGTCAAAAAGAAACAAAACAATGAAATAAATATCGAAAAATTAAAAATTTGAAAGTAGGGTATTGAGATGGGGAATTTGTGTGTCGGTCTGTCGGTCGGTCGGTCTGTCTGTCCCCCCCTAATAACTTTTGAATGAACATTCCGATTTGGACGAACTTTTTTTTGTTGGAAAGATCTCGGCGAGTACAGCTCATTCCCATATTTGATTTTTTGATTTGAACAATTTTTGGTTCAACTTTGAGCCGTTCAAACAACCGGTCCCGCGATACTAACTTTTGAATGAACAGTCCGATTTGAACAAACTTTTTTTTGTTCGAAAGATCTTTTCAAGGATACTTCATTCCCGTATCTACATTTTCGATTTGAACAATTTTTCGTTCAACATTGAACCGTTCAAACAAGCTCTCACCCCTAATAACTTTTGAGTGAACCGTCCGATTTAAACAAACTTTTTTTTGTTCGAAAGATCTCGGCAAGGATACTTCATCCCCGTTTTTAAATTTCCGATTTGAACAATTTTTCGTTCAACATTGAACCGTTCAAATAAGCCCTCACACCTAATAACTTTTGAATGAACAGTCCGATTTAAACAAACTTTTTTTTGTTCAAAAGATCTCGGCAAGGATGCTTCATTACCGTATTTAAATTTTCAATTTGAACATTTTTTTCGTTCAACATTGAACCGTTCAAACAACCTTTCCCCACCTAATAACTTTTAAGTGAACCGTCCGAATTGAATAAACTTTTTTTTGTTCGAAAGATCTCGGAGAGGCTCATTCCTATATTTCACTTTACAATTTGAACTATTTTTCGTTCAATGATGAACCGTTCAGAAAAAATTTTAACATGAGCGCCTACGGAGAAATTTAAATTGAATGTTGATTCTGAACTTCAAGGCAGATTTCCTTCAAACTAACTTTGTAAGAAAATGGTTTTGATAAATAATGTATTGTAAAGTACTTTTCTGAATAATCTTCTGTGAGGACTCTGATTCCGACTCCGACTCCGCAAACATGGCGGAAATGCAGGCTCAGAAAAAATGACTGACTGGGCAGACGATTTTTTGTTTATTTATTTATTTGTTTCGTTTAATTTATTATTATTATTTTTTTTTATCAGACGATTTTTTTTTTGTCAACAAAAATTTTTCATTCACGAGAGCATTTTATTCCTTATTTATATTTAACAACTGGCAACGGATTAAAAATGAAATTCAAGACATTTTATTAACGAACGACTTTTTTTTCTTTCTTTGATAAAATGTATTTTGAAGTTCTTTGTACTTTTATTTTATTTATTTATTTTTTTTCTTTTGAAAACGATTGTGGAATTTTTCTACGGAAGAACTATAACAGTTATTCTTTAAAAGGTGCGACAAAACTTTATTGACTCGTTTATTAATTTTTACGTGTCTATTTTATATGATGAGAGGGGTATATTTTGCTTTCAGAAATCAGCGTTAAGTGCTATATGATGATGTTTGACATAATTTTTAGATATGTTTGACATAATGTTTAGTTTCAGATAATCAAGAGAATATTGATCAGATGCTAATGCCGATGTCGATGTACGGGAAAGTAGGCTCGTTTAGTTCTTGACAGAACTTCTTGTTTCAAATCAAAATCTGTCTCAACCGCAGGAGCTTTTTATGAGAATCGAAATCGAAATCAAGATTGAGCTACGCCTCAGAGTCATCCAGAAGAAAACAGAAAAGTCATCTGAAGTTCATGGCTCATCTGAAACCATGGAGCTATACTAGCTCCATGATCTGAAACAGCAAGTCGGAACGTAGCCTACGTGGATGGACGGAGCGTCTATCCTCGTAGGCTACGGTCGGAAAAGATAGCTTGCGATTCTTGTTGCTAGATGGCAGCATGAGTCAAAAGTTTCATCCTATCACTCAATTTTAGTATCGTATCGATATTTAATAAAATAACATTCGAATAAATGTAAAGAAATTCTAAAAAAATATAATTTCTGAGTTGCATTTTGAGAAATAATTATTGTTGATTTTCATCATTTTCAAAAAAAAAAAAAAAAAAAAATCAAAAAACATTTTTACACAGCAATTTTTGAAAATGAAAATGCTGATGTGAACATTTGTCTGCTAAATTTTGTGAATTGTAACCAATTCAAGTTTGCTTACGTAATAAAACACTACCAAACTCATGCTAAATGTATTTACAATGAAAACATTTATTTATTTTCTGATGCAATAAGTTTTCTTCCAAATTACACTTCAGTATTCATAAAACTGATCATCTGTGATAACAGCTGTGAAGACTGCTTCTACCGAAATTGGGTACACTGTGGAAACTTTTTAAAAAATCAGTGCAGTATTAGTCAAGATTTAGCCGAAAAATATCTGAAAGAGCAGATCAAATACTTAGAGTGGACAAAAGCAGTCGCAAGGCAAAGCATTTTTTCAACTTAGGAAAAGGGAGAAAAATTGCTTGTTCCTGCAACATATTTATATTGTACACGAACAAGAAAACTGCCTTTACAAGTTTAAGGAAAACATGCCACCAAACACTTTATTATTCCGTTTCGATTTTAGTGAA
Organism: Uloborus plumipes; assembly: GCA_038373865.1. Taxonomy (NCBI): domain Eukaryota; kingdom Metazoa; phylum Arthropoda; class Arachnida; order Araneae; family Uloboridae; genus Uloborus; species Uloborus plumipes. The sequence continues at coordinate 15,005 of JAXGGA010019588.1, forward strand.
AATTATAATTCTGGTTTTCAAGATGAAATTCAATCGGTCCATTCAGTTTCAGAATCTTGCATTAAATTTGAAAAGCAAGATTTTTCTGCTTTTACTTTTCTTTCAACTGGATGAAAGAAATTAAACCCATTATGGAAAAATGAATTAGGAGGCAGAGGAAGCGCAATCATCCAGGGCCCGAATTGTTGCAAGATCTTCTCGGTTGGGTTAGCAATCAATGACAGGAGGGAGGGAGACAAATGAAACCCACCCCCTGATTGCCTAAATGACAGGCATGATACTACAGGGTGGTCAAAAAGAAATGATGTCCTGCCAATCACTGTCATTTGCTACGACATAATAAAAGAAACATTAAAAACCATGTCAAATGACACAAAAATTACTGTTGATGCAAGCCTATTAGCAACGAGCTTGCTATATAAGACAAATGACAGGTTTTGGTCATGTGCTCAATACATGTTACCTCAACTATTTAAAAAAAAATGTCCCCAATCACAACTATTCTGCAATTCAAAATAATTGATTACAGTAGTGTATCAAAAAACATTGTCAAAACCATAACTAAGAAGAATAAAAAATTATTTTTAATGGAGGGAAGTATAAGGTTTAATTAAATTCTAGCCTTTGCTTATAAGAATAGCATTGAACAACCACACAGGAGATGCAGAAAGCATAAAATCTTAACAGATGAAACAGCTGTCCATCAAGAAACAGATGATCTTTTTAAGAGAATCAAAATCGAAGTTTATTTCTATGTGTTAGACTCACTTATTAATCGACTCATACCTAGAAATAATTATATAAAGGATATAAAGAGGTGTTAGTAGTTTTTGTAGATTTTAAAATGACAAAAAGTGATAGACACAACACTATCTCTTTCAGAACGCATTAAATCAGCGCCTTTTTTTAGTGAAGCAATCAAAATTGTGAAAATGATCAAACATAGTCAAGAAGTCATAGTGCGAAACTATAGAAAAAAACAATGTTCTACGGCGTTGGCATTTGTTTGACACTGGGTCAATTTACACTAAACATACAGAAGAGTTTACAGGGCTGTTGGAGGCATTTATAAGTGCTCTACCTCTTAATATAAAAATAGACAAAGGGAATGTGAAAGAAGAATATAAAGATTTTATAGTGAGGGTGAAAGCAATAACTACCATGTCATGCCAGGTAGCTTGACAACGATTTTTATGCAAAATAGATGATTTAGAATTACATAAAAATGTTAGGAAAGTTATAGTTTTTTAAGTTTTTGCCAACTAGCATGCAGAATTTGAGCATAGATTTAGCCAGTTAAACTTGATAAAAACTGAAAAGAGAAATTGTATAACCAAAAAGATTGTTGATGATCTGATGATGATCAAGCTTTAGGGCCCTACGCTAAAATATTTTAATCCACATGATACAATTGAGTTATGATGGTCAAATGTTGCACCACAAATAAATTTGTAAAAGATCAATTCCCTGAAAATGCGACAGAGACACTCTTTTTTTGACTGAAAATAAGTCAAATTTTACGAAAACATAACCATACATAATACAATAACTGTACAAATACCTTTTTCTAACTAACAAGCGTGTTAAATTTTTAACACAGCAAATTAGAAATTTTTCAAAAAAGCGACCTACTTGGAATGAAGAAACAACTGGTCACAAATGGGAAGCTCTTATGATTTTTTCCACACTCGAAACTATTTTCTTTTGCCCTGCAAAATGACCCTGACAAGATACCTATGCCCATTTTCCGGTGAACAGGGGAGAGCATCCATTGTGAAAGAAAGACTCTTCCAGGAATTACAATATTTGAACCATATGAAAATTTATGCTCTATTATTATTGATGCAATATTTATTAAGCCACAGTGCATCTGCGAAGAAAAAAAATAGATTGTTTAGAAGCTATACAAGCAACTAACATTGCAAATCTTGGAGTGGTTTGTCAACAAAATTCCGTAAATTCCATATTCTTACTTTTCACGAAAGGACTAACGGGAAAACAGCTATATGCAATGACATTAGATTTGATAATTCATGTAGAAACCATTGATTTCTTTGTTGTGATTGTTGTAATTGATAATCACAAAGTCAATAAAGCCATGCTAAAGGAATTCACTAACGGTTTTTTAACAGAACAAGCACCCCATCCATGCGATAGCTCACAGAGCCTTTTCCTCAGTTTTGATTCCTGCCATATTATCAAAAACTTGAAGAATCAATTTTTGAGCAGGGACATGGCTGATGGAACAGGCCTTTTTTCAATCATCATACTTAAAGGAGCTTTACCAGAACCTAAAAGTCTTAAGCCGAAAAACCAGTAATGAATTTGACTTAGAAGCACATATAGCTTTAACAAGCATGGAAAAAAATTAACGTTGGACAAGCTGTGCTTATATTTTCTCCACCCGTTACAGCTGCTCTCGAATGCTTGAAAAACCATTCAAACATACATCCCCGGGTCACAATTTTTTTTTATTTGTCTAATAGACTGTGGCATATTTAAATACCTGTTAATAAATTAAGCACAGATTCTTAAAATACTTTCATATTTTAAGCTGAAAACTGAAAGTTTGAGGCAAAATACTCATCACGAAAAAGATAGGATTAATCATGCAAACTAGAGCTAAATTAAAAGAAGCAGAACATCAGCTAATAAGTCCTAGGAAAGCATTTAGAAATCCAAGAGCTTTGGAAAAGCTGTATCACGTGCTAAAAGAAATCTTCCTACTAGTATAAGAAAGTGTGCAGCAGTCTCCCAAAAACTTGCTGTTCAGTATTCACCTAAAGTACCTGATAACTCAAAACGGTCACACAGTAACAATGCTATTGATGATGCTACTAAAGAAGCTGTTACTTTGTTTTATGCTAATGATAGCATATCACGTCAAGCTCCCAGAAGGAGAGATTTTTTAATTTTGAGAGATGATAAAGGGAAAACAAAGATCCAAAAGAGATGACTTCCATTCACTATTGAAAAAGTTTACAAATTTTTCGTAGAATATCCTTCAGCTAAAATTGGGTTCAGCAAGTTTGGAGATTTAAGCCCAAACATATTTGCTTACGTTACGAGACGCTAGAGAACATGTGTCTGTGCATCTACCATGAAAGTATCAGGCTTTTGTTGGAATCATCCTCGATTTTTCCTAGAACTACAACAGATTTTGTACGAATGATGGTTTGTGATGACAACAATAAGAGTTGCACATTCTTGACATAAAATGACAAAAACTGAAAGACGCAACATTATCTCTTTCAGAACGCATTGAATCAGTGACTTTTTTTCGTGAAGCAATCAAAATTGTGAAAATGATCAATCATAGTCACATTTTACAAGAAATATTCAAAAAAAATTGAAAAAAGATTCAAAAATCGAATTTCTCTGAATTTTCCCGGGATGACCTAATCGGGAAGATAACTTACTTGCTTGCAGAGTTAACAGTCAAATAAAGTAGAGTTTCAAACATTAGCTGTCAGTGAAAAAGCCGAGATAGAAACATGTATGAAAAGAACCTGTGTAGTCTTCATTATTGCAACTGAATACAATTAACCACAAATACACAGAACTCTGAGAAAAATGGACAATTTGGAGAAGATTATGGCTCAAAATTTGATATCTTTGACTTTTCAGAAGGATAAGGAAAAAAGAGCACAATTGAATTTAAGGAGTGGAAAGCTTTTTGACATTGAACCTATTCACTTGGCAGCTAACTTACTAGATCCAAAAATGCACAGAAGTAAACTTGGTTCAGTGCAACTGCTGAATGCTATGGGCTTCATTTGCGAATGTAGGTTTTGATGTGATGAAGGTGAGAGAAAATGTGGCCGACTGCAGAGATAAATGAGGGCTTTTTTATAGACAGTTTATATAGAAAGGAGTTACTGAGATAGGTCAATATACACCTACATTTAATACATTCTCATAGATTCATTCTAAATAGAGGAACCGTTTGTCATCAGTGTGAGTAGCTTACCTCACTTATTTTTCATACAACTGGAAATTGAGGAATAAGCAACATAAGAAATACCTGGAGAAAAGTCAAACGAGCGAATCATCTTCAATTCAGTAATACAGACGAGATGAAAGAGAGAGAGGCTGGAAATGATGACAAGGAAGACAAAAGTTCTGATCTGTGAGAACCATGATATTGATAACATCTTTGAGACTGAAGAAAAAGAAGTGGATGATGTCAAACATTGTAGAATATTACCGGAAGGAAATCTACAGATAAATCTGCAGAAAATATGCAGTTTTAAGTGTCATTACTTGGTATTTTGTATATCCCGGACCCCCTATTTTTGAGTGAATAATACATTTTCTCATAGATAAGAAAGGTAAAAATCTGCAGCAAGTCCTGCTGCTAAAATCGTTGAAATGATTTCAAAGGGTGTACCAGCTCTCAGAAAATTAGAGGATGAACTCACTACAGAGAGTAAAAATCTGGTATGGACCCCACACTACTTCCTTTTACGTGTTAATTTCTTAATAGTTGCCTTAAGTGTTAAAAAAAGTGCTTGGAGTGAGCAAGGTAACAATTCAAATATTTACTCCCCTAATCTGCCACGAAACAATGCAAAAAAAATTTACAATGGTTAATTTTCTAAATATTGCCGATTTTAATATCATTCAGTGAAATTTTCGCAAAATATCGCCAATAGCACCAAGTTGAACCCAAATTCAAAAAAATAATTTTTTCGCCAAATTTGTCGCCAACTTGGCAATATGTCGCCAAGTTGGCGTCAAACACTTGGCGACCAAAAGCTTGGCGACATATCGCCAAGTGGTCGCGCCAATTCATATC
>JAXGGA010019589.1:0-19798 GCA_038373865.1 Uloborus plumipes
GTAACACTGGTACTGGATTTGAATACTTAAAACCAGAACTTATTGAACCCGTAGTGGCCCCTATTGTCCAAGTGAACAAATTCTTGATGATTAATTCTAGACACTTAAGAGGGATGTTCCTGGGGCAAAATACAGAAAGAAATGAGCAATAGCTAAGGTTTTAATTGTTATTTTAGCATAATCTATGTAAGTGAATGTGTGCATTTTTTAAAAACTTCAGTTGAATGTTACACAAAATCTGCACGGTGATAGAGAAAAATTGTTTGCATATTTGAATTCAGCGGGCATCATTTTACACTACGATTAGGTATTTTTCTCCATTCAACAGAAAAAAAGGTGCTTTTTGCAGACCAGTGTCATTTAGAAAGAAATAAAATCATGAATATTACCCAGCCAACAATGAAAATTATAAACACGTGTTTCGATGTCTCTTGTTAACATTAAACACGTGTGTGCGACTGTTATCTCTATTCGTGTAATTTCACCGTAGTTAATTGTTTGGATTTCTGAAATGTTTCTTCTGTTGTGTTAGCGTTGAAACTGCATGCAAAAAGTGTTTGCACCTAGCATAGTTGAAGGTTTTTGCTGTTTTAAAGAAAAGAGAAAATTTCCAATATTAGAAAGCCGTTTCTATAGAACATTTTCTAGCTCAGTGTAATACAATTTTAGTCCTATTGTATACCTTTTTATTCTAAATTTGAAACAGTCTCAAAGATATATTTATTAAAAACCAACTGTCGGGAAAATAAAGATATATTCTGGACCAATGTTTTTTTTTTTGCTTATTCAATCAATATCAGTGACTAAAAGTACTACTTTTGAGTGAAGGAAGCATTCCCATTTACTAAATCTAAATTTCAAAGCGTTTTTAATTCTGAAATACAGGGTGGTTACTAGGGATGCACCGATTAATCGGCAGTACCGATTAATCGGCCACTTTGCCGATGATTAATAATCGGCAAAAACGGGCCGATTAATCGGCGGAAAAAATATTTTTTAAATATTATTTTTTAAAGTAAGCCTTTACTAAGAAATTATGATGAATAATTTTATTAACAGTAATAATAATCCTCACCGTTGATGTAAAGTTTCTAATACATTAATTCTCCTATTTTGAATGAAAATACACATACAGTGAACTCTCCCTTATACGCCGCCTCATTTATGCGTCTTTTTCAGTTATACGACGATTTTGAATGGTCCCAACACATTCCATAACAAAATAATGATAGTATCGTTCGTTTATGCTTCGCTCTAAAGATAAATATTTCACTTATGCGTCGAATTTTCCCTAAAATGTATGAAAATTTATTTATTTTGTTTAAAAAATAAGCATTTTTCTTTACTTTCCTCTTTAATCTTTCGCCTTTATTGCTCACGGAAGGCATTTTTTCCGCATGAACTAGAGTTCGGAAAGAGACAATTATGTATTATGCATCGTTTTAAAAAGAACAGTTTGTAATTAGGTATGCTACAACTTTTGTTTTCTCTTAATCATTATAGTTACGTTATAGTAATTGCCAAACTGTAGTAATATGTCCCTTTTCTATAGAAACATTATTATTCACTCTCTCATTAGAACCTATGTTGAGTTTTAGTCCTTTAAATAGGCTTGTTTACGAATACGTCTCTATGACTTATTCGCCTTTTTCTGTTGGTCCCTAGGGCAGGCGCATAAGTGAGAGTTCACTGTAGTTAATGTAGCAACATTTTTCATGCGTCGATACTTTTCTCCTTGCTTTTAGATAATCTTCAATTTTCACAAAGAATAAAAGTATTGAATTACATAGCTACTAATAATTGAAAAATTGAAACTGAAAGAATTTCAAAAATGGATTGATCAATTGCTTTTTTTTTTTTTTTTTTGAATTTTCATGTCTAGTTTACATAATTAGCAATGTGTTATTGCAATATTATTGACAATAATATGAAAATTAGTTCAGAGAAATTTGATAGAATTTTGAAATTATTTTGGGAAAATTAGGAAAATGGAAGAAAAAATTAGGAATTTTTTTAAAAGTTAGAATTATAAAAAAAAAAAATGAAGAAAAAACTGTAACGGTGAAATTGCTAGTACTGAAAACAACTATTTTAATCATTAATCGGCTTGACCGATTAATCGGCCGATTATCAACTGCCGATTAATCGGTAATCGGTAATCGGCCAATTTGCTTATCGGTGCATCCCTAGTGGTTACAAAGTCTTACACTGATAAAGAAACTTAACTTTAAAAAAGTCCTATTTAAAGTTTAAAAATACATATATTTTTTTTAACGCAAGTCTAATCAAGTTAATAAATGCATGTAGGTAGTCATAGAAAAAAAAAACGAAACACTCGCTCGTATTCGAGGACTATTAACACTAGAGACACGTGTAATGTGTCATTTTTTCAGGAATAACGTGCTCTACAAATTTCTATTGGTAAATTGTTGTTAAGGGGTCGTCTTCATATAAAAATCGGCATCAACTTTAAAATTTCGTATGAAACCCCCCTTTTTATCACATATTTGTGATCAGCATCATCATTTTACTTTATATACCAAATCGTTTCGAACTTGCTCCACCAGTTGCTTCACAATTGTACTGAGAAAAAACCACCCCGTAATGTTAAAATTATTTTTAATACTTGTGAATATAATACCTAAACCACGTTGGGTACGGCAAAGATTGTTTTTTTATATCAAAGTATGAAACAATCCAATAAAAAAATGTGCTTTACTTCTTCTCAAATGAAATTTTGAATTTTTTATGAATTATGAAATTAATATTTGAAAAAATGATGATCTGGAACCATATAATATTTTGATGGAGAAACAATCAAGAAGTGATTTCAAAGGAGTATCCAAACTTGGAGCTCAAAACATCCAGTAGTTTTTAGGATATGCCAAAAGATCCATTTTTCGAACAAATTAGGGACCATATAGAATTGTTCAATCTGAAACAACAGCAGTGAATTTCCATTTAAAGAAAATGGAATATGCTTATCCACCAAATGCAGAGTTTACTCAAAGTTTTTTTAAGTTTTTTGTTTACAACCCTAAATATAACCTGAAAACGAAACGGTAAATAAAACTTCTGAGCATATTTTAAAACTGGTAGACAATCCATTTTTTTTCTTTTTTTTTCAATAGTGAGAAGTTTGCTTTCATGCAACATACAACAATTCAGGTATTTTTTCACGCAGATACTTGATTTTCACAGGAAAATGGTATCTCACAAGCTTATTCAGACTAATCTGTAACGATTCGGTGTTTTTTTAAATTATAAGCCACGGTTATAATATTATTGCCAATCCTAATACAGCAGTTTATATAAATATAAAGATTTGCAAAATTCACGGTATTAAACTGTAAAATGAGCAATTTTACAGTTAGTGCTGTACAATTTGTTATTTTACAGTTTATTACTGTAAAATTAGAAATTTTTGCAGTTTATTACTATAAAATTAGCTGCATTATATTGCAAAAACACCATTGATTTTTTTACAATGAACAAATATGCTTAATCGTAATATGGAAGTTTCAGGGCCGTATTTAAGGGGGGGGGTAGGGCTCAGACCCCCTCACAATCGTGATATGCAGAGGCGGGTCTAACGGTACGCGGACTAAGCTACAGCGTAGGGCCCCGTCAACCCGTGATGCGCCATGGGGCCCCGAAATTCTCCTAGAATCTAAAATTCAAATGTACAGATTCAAATGTGGTTTTAGATATAACTGCAACCTGTAGCTAAACGAACGAGCGTTTTTGCAGCCGGGGACTAATATGTACCAATTAGTTTTTTTAGGTAACCATTTTATTATGTTTCTGAGAGAAAATGAGGACTCATTCAAAAGAATATCTGAAAATTCAGACAATTTAACTTTTTGGAACCGGGCTGTTTTCTAGAAATTTTTCTTTCGACCCAGGTAGTACCACAATTGAACCACAGATTTATTTTCCATTGAAAAGAGAAGGTATAAACTGTCGTACCAGACGTATGAAACCTTGAAAAAATCCCCTGCTCCAAAGGATTCGAGTGAAAATCTCAACCCCGTCCTCTAAAAAAAAAAAAAAAAAAATAGTTACGGTACAGAATGTGCACCGTCCGGCCCCTAAAGGTTAAGTCTCTCGTGTCATAATACTTATCAAGCTGTAAGAGGGATGTCTTGCACATTTCCGAACATGGAGACACTTTTGAAAATATTTTTAACAATACCTATGTCAAATGCATCAGATGAAAGATCGTTTTCTGTTTTAAAAAGTAAAAAATTATTTACGTTGTAAAATGGGAGAAGAGAGGCTTAACAACTTAGCCATACTGTATATTGAACAGGAACTGTTGAACCGCGTCGACACGGAAGACATAATTTTTGATTTTGCAGCAATTAAATCTAGACGAAAATTTATATGAGGTATGTAAATAAAAAACATTGATAAACTGTCTCGGTTTTTTTTCTCGCGGGGGGGGGGGGGGGGGATTTTCTCCCCCCTTTTAGAGTGGGGGTGGAGGGGGGCCCCCACTTCACTTGATCCGCCTCTGGTGATATGGGAGTTTATATCCATATAAGGACTGTTAGGAGCTTATCTTCACCCTTGAGGGTTAATTCTGGATGCGCTAGTGCCAGGCGCGAAGTTGAAAAACGTCTAAACCCTCTCAGAACCTCGAGAGGTTGCACACGTAGATGTGTATTAACGCTTCAGAAACAACCTTTTGAGACGAATAAAAAAAGAAGTGTTCAAATCTGAAGAACTTTTAAAATAAATTTTCTTTATTAGAGCAAAACAATTGAATCGTTTATTTCGAAAAGGTAACATCTCTATTTTGATCTCCTCTGTCTCTTTAGAAAATTAAACAGCGCACGGTTATATTTTTGAATGTCATAATCAATGAAAAAATGCCTTTAGTTAAGTACACAATTACTGCAATAATTTACCAAATAACCATTGATTATGACATTAAAAAATATAACCGTGCGCTGTTTAATTTTCTAAAGAGACAGAGGAGATCAAAATAGAGATGTTACCTTTTCGAAATAAACGATTCAATTGTAATCTCTATCTATTACATTTTGCATGCACAAAACTTGATGGAAAAAAAAAACTACTGCTTTCGTGCTTTAACTGATGTGATAAAAATACATTTTTCATTTGTATTCCGTGCACTCAAATTGATTATGGAAAATAGTTTCCCATATTTTAGTTGACAGTTACGGTTTATAATTTCGAATGGCAAGAGATAAAAAGAGAAAATATTTTCTCGATTTTATCCTCAAGTTAATGCTTTTGTAATTTAATTCTCCAATCACACTGCAGAATTGTTTTTGTTTTACTAGTTAACATAAAACTTAACTTTTTCTTTTTTGATTTTTTTTCTATGGATAATAAATATGTTGCTTTTTCTAGCGAAAATCTTTTCTTCAAGCATAAAAAATAAGTACTATATGGAATGTAGGATTAAATATTTAATTTAAAAACGTTCACTTTTTCTCGTTGATGATAAATAATGTATAGTGTTTACTTCAAACAAGAAAAATGCTTCAAAGTCTTTTCTGGCGTTCTGAAAATTCTACATTTATTGGTTGTAAAAATTTTAGTGAAGCAAAACAAATTTTGTTTTCTTCCTGAAAAATTTTATGCGAGTTGTTACCTGTATTTTAATTTCCAATTCATTAAACGAACTAATTCTGTTCTATTAGCAATGTAATATAGTTTACAGATAGTTTTTTTTTCTTTTAATATATATATATTTAAAACAATGGTAACGTTGATAAATTAGTGTTATTTTGCTTTTGGAATCAATCTTTCTATGAACAATGTATGCAAGATTTTGACTTACTTTAATGTTACGAAAAGTCTTATTAAAAAAATAAAATAAGCAAATAAATAAAAAGGGCTTAGAAGCTGGTTTAAAATATAAACAGAATATTTGAAGGAAAATCAATAAATTAATTAATTTATTAATTATATACCCCAAAAAATAGCTGAAAGTAAATGTGTTGTTAGTCTGTCTGTTTATCTAGTAGTAGTAACTTATTTACAGGTTTGGCGTCCCGTCGCAATGCATTTTTGGGGGCCTCTTAGGAATGAACAGCACTACGTAAAATATCCTTCATAGGCCTTTTTGGATTCACTTTCGGGGCACCAATGTCGCTGGGCCTTTGCAATTGTGACAGTTGCGACATGGTAAATCCACCATTGTCTGTTTTTGTCCCACCAATAACTGTTGAGGTTTTGAAGGATTAAAGAGGAAAAAGAAAGAGTCTTAACAAAATTTGACAGGAATGCTCCGAACTTCAATTTTCGGGAGTGGAGAAGTTCTAAAGTTGCCGAATAGAACTCCAAGTTTTGCTAAATAATAAAATAAAAGTATACGTACATACGTACGTCTAATAAAAAGGCACATTAGATCATTTGAAAATTGCAAAATTTCAATTATATCTCAAAATTTGCCGAATATCATCAGACAAAATTTACAAAATAAGGAAATTTTTTGGAGGTCCCCCTAGCGGACCTGCTTCCATTGACCACATATCGAAGAACCCCTGAAGTCATCCAATCTTTAGAGGGATAAACAATCAACCACATACTTTCTGATTTTCCTAGGTAAAACCTTCCGCTTATTTGGGCATGCGTCAGTTCTTTGATCTTACCGAATAGGGGTGATAGGTGAGATAACAATAAGGGGAAAATAATAAGAAGCAATTTGAGCCGTATCAAACGACGTAGAAGGATGCTAATTTCAAACACATAGTTTAGTTGCATATGTCAAAAAGATAGCAAAAATACAAGTTTCAAATTGAAAACTTCGGAAAGTTCCCACTCACAACCCACCACCCCTTTTTAAAGTGGAATGGTTCCCGAGTGCTAGGCGTGGTTTTCAAGGGTGGACAGTATAATTATACGCACTCATGAATTTTCTGTTTTGAGATTAAGGAGAATGTCTTTTCTCTTGAGAGAAATATTCTCTGAATAATTTACTTGAACACCGCATGTATTATGGAAAAAATGTGGAAATTGATCAAATCTTTAGAAAAATGTGAAAAATGATTGAGCTGGAATATAATTTTATTTTGTTTATGCGATAAAATGAATATGTAAATACATAAAATTTGCAAAATTATATTTTCGTTTTGAAAATCGGATATCAAAATTACAAGCGGGGACCATTACCATTAATCACACGTTTCTACCAATGAACAATATTTTTTGTGGCATACCATTTTGCGCTAATTCTCATTCGCAATTGTTATCATATCGGAAGCTCTCTGCTAAAAATAGTAAAATAACGAAAATAAAAAATTAATTACTGCGCAATTTTAGAGCAGTCAAAGCTGTCTAACTTCACGCTGTTCAGAATTTCAAACTATTTCGCGCAAATGTATTCGCTCTTAATGATTGACATAATCGATGAAACGCAATGAAATTCTCCTCTTTTGAGAAACATAGGAAGCGCCGAATCATCAATTTCAACTCTCTGGGAAGCTTCCAATGACGGAAGCGTTAACTGCTAATGGCAGCGAATTTGATTCGAGTTTCTTTTCAAACTCCAATCTCTGAACTTTTTACACTTCGGTTAGTTGACAAACTGACAAATCCGACATTTTGGTTCCACGAGAGGTTTCAGGGGAAAAAGGATTCAAAAACATTCCTTGAAATTGTGGGCAGCTTTTGTGCCAAATTTCTGGCAGTGACAAACCTGCAATGGGCAAGAAAATTTCCCATTAGAGTGGACGCCGGTTAGTAGAATCAGTGGTTAATTGAATCATCCGCTTGGATTAATTAAATTGCCATTAACAGTTAAATATCCAGCTTTATTGAAAAAGCCGCTTTGTTGAATCGAAATAGTTTCGAATAAACGTTATTCATATAAGCGGCGGTCACTGTAGAAGTCAGCAACATTATTGGAATTACGATGAAATCGTTCTGAAGAACTTAGAAACTTTCCCAATCGAAGCCAGTTACGTTTCGAAATTAAATCAGGAACTTTCCAAGAAAACATAGATACGTTTCCCTGCAAAAGCTTGGCAACACCCTGATTTATAAGGAAAGCTCTTGGCGAATTTAAGCAAATATGGCTAAATCCGAAGCAGCATTCCAAGCAAATGCCTAACACTTTATTTGCGTGGTAATTTTTCAAAGCTAGAGTGCCCAAAGGCTGTACTTCCTTAACAGTTAGAAAACTGCATTCATGTAACTCGTAAAAATTCAGGAAACTTTTTCGCTAAGATACTTGATTTTCACAGGATACTAGTGAAAACCCGTAAAATCCGGCGACGTTGCCCGAAAATAAGCTGTGATGGTTCGGAATTTTTCAGTGTTAGAATCAACTTTGTTTCAAGTAATTGTGCGTAAGATATAAAGAAATACCTTTGAGTAGAAAAATTAAAGGAATTATTACAACGTCATTTTACGCAAAGTTGCCGAAAATAGCGAACGCGTGTTTCGTGGTTAAACGAAACACATTTTTTAATGCAAAAAAATGAGCTTATGGAACAGAAGACATCCTATAAGCTTTTGTCAGGTCCTGATGAATGATTATGTTCTTATAGTTAGTATTTCGTATAAAGTTAAAAACGGATATGTAAGAAGCAATTTACTTTTATATACAGGTTCCTCCAGTTTACCACCCACGATTTCAAATATCGAAAATCAGACTGTCACTGACCAACTAAAGGCTGTTTCTGACTTCGTAGAGGTTGTCCATTAGCTAATCGATCCTTACCTCATATGGTTTCCTCCTTGATCGTGGCCAAAATATCAAAACATGTCATCGACAACAAACAAGTATCGACAGCAGTATTGATTGATTGATTAATCCAGAAACATGTTCCGAAGACACGACACTCTTAAACAACTGTGTGTTATCGTTTACCAATTTTTCAAATTACTGCGGGTTGGAACCCCCCCCCCCCTCCCGCAAGTCTTTGATGGAGGTTTCCTGCATCATCTTTATTTGTTGCAGCAAGCAAACCTCCACGTTTGGTTCTGTCAATTAGAACTCCAATGATCAAATGATCAATCAATTGCATTTTATTTTAAATACAGGTGAGGACAGCCTGCCACCAGCGAGCTTAGATAGTTATCAACTAATTAGTCAGTCATAGTTATCAAATTACAATTGCACCTTATATTATCCCCATATTTAACAATTTCATGAATGTTTTGCAGCTTCCTCCTAATTCTGGGGTTTCAAGCTCTTTAAACTTGTGCCCCCTTTCTTCTGTAAAGAAACTGTTTCACCCCGCTTCAACTTTCATGATACCTAATTTCATAATTGATCAGCAGCTGCGTATTGCCTTTGAAAATTTTTGAGCATCCTTGTGGTGGTTGGCTTAGCAGATTGCAGCCACTATTCGAATTAATAAATACAACAAAAATATTTACCAAAAAAAAAGAAAAGAAAGAAAGAGTTTGTTTCTCACAAATTCATTTTTTTTTTCAATCAATTTTGGTGCAATGTTTTTTTTTTTATTATTATTTTAAATATTTCTTCCTTTACTTTTCAAATTTCTATGCTCTACAGCTGATTACTTTGTGTTTCTAAATCTTTTAAATTTTTCATAAATATCAATCTGTGTTTTCACACTACTTTATACTAAATATATGCACAAAATGTATACTAAATATAATTAAATATATGCTAAAAATAATGCACACGCATACATACACACACACCCACAATAAACTTCAATATTTTATAAGTCAAACCTGGCACATGAAGCAGTTTTCATAAAATAAATTATCTACAGAGTACTTAAAACTTTTGAGTTATTTTAATATTTAAAAGAAAATAATTAATTAATTAATTAAAAACTATTTGCTTCAAAGTAAAAATAAAAATGAACGGCATAAACTCTAAATAAATATGTTTGTCATTAGAAATTCTGAAATTAGATGTGACAGAAAGACAAATCATTCATAGCTGCCGTATGAACCTTATCTGTAAGGATCTTAGGATAGGAACATAATGTAGCCTTAGTTAAGGTTACTCATCACAAAAAGCAATGGATGATGTCTCGTGATGTCTACCAATCACAAAAAGAATAAAAATTTGGCCAAAGCTAGGCAAAATTAAATTGATAAGTATTGTTGTTTGCTTACTACTAATAATAATAACAGTAATAATAATAGCCATAACAAATAGCAATAATATTAGAAATAATAATGATAGTAGTGGTAATAATAAGAATAATAACAACAATAATAATGAAAATAACAATAACATTTAACAATAATAGCCATTGCAGTAAAAATAACAAAAATGATAAAAATAACAACAATAACAATAATAAAAATAACAGACATAACAATGGCAATAGTATAACGATAAAAATAGCAGTAGTAATAATAAGAATAACAACAGCAATTCTAAATGAAAATAACAGCAACAATAACATGCAACAATAATTGCCATTACAATGATATAATAGCAATAATAATAATAATAACAATAACAATAAAAATAACAATAACATATTGCAATAACAGACATTGCAATAATAATAATAACAAAAATAAATAAAATAACAACAATAACAATAAAAAAAGAATAACAACAACAACAATAATAACAATAATTAAAATAATAATCCTATGAACGTAAAAATCGTAGAGATAACATAAAAAGAAGCAAATTTCTCCCGAAGAGTTGTGCACCTCAGGTAAAAATTTCGCATCGAAACATTGTCATCACTTAATGAACGCCCCTTTCCATCCTCCCATTGAAACACCAGTCCATTCGGAGCCCCCCCCCCTCCCCCTTATCTACTACTATGGATTCAATAATCCCCAAGGTTGACACAAGGGGCGTCGACCACACGGCATCAGCGTGCTATCAGAGTGATTTGTGGATGGATTTGCTCTCGGTTTGTAATAGTGGTCGGGCACGACATTGGGTCAGTGAGGCAAGGGACCACAGCGGAAAGGTTGTCTGAGTTATTTGGAGAGCAAGGGCACTGTTTGGTAAGAAAAAGTTATGAATGAATACCGGTATTAGAGCTTATTATCCACTTACTGCAGTGAAAGAGTAGTATCATGTTGCTAAAAATGATGATACACTGCAAAAAATGAACTGCTGTTTTTGCAGTTTCATACTGGCAGTCGAGGTTCCAATTTAAAACTAAAATTTTCAGAACTAAACTGTAAAACTAGCAATTTTACAGTTTATTACTGTAAAGTTAGAAATTTTAGTTTATTGCCATAAAATTAAGCTGTATTGTACTATAAAAACAACAGTATAATACTGGCAACAGAGGTTCCAGTTTAAAACTGTAAAATGCTCAGTAACAAACTAAAATTAGCTGTTTTGCAGTTTATTACTGTAAAATTAGCAATTTTACAGTTTAATACTGTAAAAATAGAAATTTTTCTGTTTATTACTGTAAAATGAACGGTTTTTACACAAAATTAGTTGTATTATACTGTCAGGACAACATTCATTTTTTAGTGTAGCTACCGTAAAAGGTTAACATTCCTGGAGTAAAACTATTTTATTTGAAGGTAAAATTACAAATGCCTCCTCATTCTTTTTTTCTTCGTGCATTTTCAAATTGTTTCAAGTTTTAACTTTTTTCTTTGAACTTTACTAAATCATAGTTTCATTGAATATGTGAGACGTTTAGAATCCAAACCAGTGATATCCATTGCTCGAAATCCACAGTTCCGCCTTCAGAACTTGGATGTAAAGGGTTTTGATTCTAAACCATTGAAAAGGAATTTATTTTTTGTTTGACTACCAGTTACTTTTCTGACATTGTTTATACATAACTATTTTTACCCTTCCCCGCGTAATTTCACATAGGCGTTGTCATACAAGATTCAAGATTTCTCTCAGGTGATGAACTAGAGAGTTGAAAAACAGAAAATGATTTTATTATTGAGAAATTACACAGGTGGAAATAGTGAAGTCTTCCATTCTTGAAACACAGATCTCAAGTCACGTGACATATTTTAAAGGAAAGTCTTGGAAGAAATCTGGCTTCTTTCACTTGCTTTACGTTCAACGTGTCTCTGATTCGCCGATGTTGAACCATGTGACTTGGAATCTTCCGTTTCAGCTTTTTGTAAGCCAATGATAGGACTTGCTCTTTCCATTATCTGCTCAAAGCTTTAAATCCTAACTTGATATTCTCTTTTGTTGAGATCTAGTGGTTTTTGATCTTTTAGTCTTTTGATCCGGCCTTTAAGCCATTATTAAAGTAGCTTTAAACTTATACTTTTTTTAACAAAATTATTTTTCATAAAAGGTGGACTTAACGGGTTTTGATCATAAACGACTAAATTAATCACTCATAAAAATTACTGACTGAAGACTAGTGATTTTTTTACTATTTCTCTTGTGTTGACACATGGAACATTGTCATTATTTTTGTACAAAAGCGGATTGGATGTTGTGAAAAATTTTGCTCGAATCTCTGGTTGGAAATTTTATATCAGTCGAACAATCAAACAACTCATTTTCAAATTTCTACATATTACAGAAAACACTGCTTCAGGTTTAATTGTTTACCCAAAGACAGCAACGCAGCTAATAAGTGTCACCACTCTATTTTTATTGGTTGCTCTTAAGAGTTGATTGGTATAGAACGAATAAGCTAGTTCGAAAGAAAGAAAAATTAAGTATGTTTCCTTCGAATGATGTTCATTTAATTACGTTCTACCAGAGCGAATGGAATGTGCTTGTTTCCTTTCCGGAATTTCATAATATTCGTATCGGTCAATCTTAGATTTCTGAAATGATTTCACTTTTATTAAGGCTCGAAAAGTGGTTTGGTTTAGTTGAGTTAAGTTATGAAATGATCGTTCTTTTCTGTAATAGTTTTAGCAGTTTTACAGCAAATGTGGTTTAACTATTAAGTCTCTTAGTTTTATAAGATGTTTATCAGAAATGAATTCTTTTTTATTTCAATCTTTTTGATATTGTATAATTTTTTTGGGGATTATTTTAATATACCTCTTGTCCTTTTCATACAGATGTACTGTTCTTTGTTATAGTACTGTACAAAATAATGTCAGATTTGTTGCTTTATTTTATCGAATTTTGCTACACATTTTTTACACACTTTTTTTGACTCGGAATTTTATGATATTCGCATTGACTAGTCTTAAATTTCCGAAATGCTTTTACTTATATAAAAGCTCGAAAAGTAGTTTTGGTTTAGTTGAGTTAAGTTATGAAATGATCGGTCTTTTCTGTAATAGTTTTCAGCAGTTTGACGGCAGATGTGGCTTAACTATTTTGTTTTTTAATTTCCTCAGATTTATTTCTTAAAAATGAATTCTTCGGTTTTATTTCAAATTTTTTGATACAGTGGCCGCTTCTTATATGAATCACGTTTGTTCAAAACAGTTTTGATTCAATAAAACGGATCAATCAATAAAGTGGTTAACTTAATAAAGCTGGACTTTTTTTTGACTATTTTTTTTTCTCTTCAAACTTATAAATAATAACTCTACACTTCATTTTGAGCATTTTTGCAATTGGAAGTAAACGCATCTAGTACAAAGAGTTGCGAAAATAAAGGTCATGCAGGAAAACGGATTACCCTGTATATATTTATAATAATAGCTTGGAGCAATCATCTTTTACCAGAAATGCTCCTCATGCGTTTTAGCGAATGTGACTAAAGCTTAAGCGGTATTCACATCACGACCGTTCCGGCCGTCCGAACCGAATTTTTCGCAGCGAAACTGGTTTTCGAAATCCGTTGCTATGACAGCACGCCGAATCATCGGCTTCTGTCACCGTTCTAAAATGCTTGATAACGTCGGCTCCGACAGACGTCCGATTTTTTTGGCAGCGATTTCATTGGCTCTCACTAAGGCTCTTTTCTATAAGAGGGAAGCTGACTCATCCGACATTTTGGTTACAAAACGGTGGGCCTATAGCATGGAGTGTTTGGGCAGGCCGAAAACCTTTTTCCCGAGTTGAGGGCGCCCAACGTCTGGACGGGAAGATGTTCAAAAGGAGGCAGGGGGGGGGGGGGGAAGGGCGGGGGGAATGCCGAAGAGAGGTCAGGGTCCAGAAAAGGGCCATCGTCAAGGGAGACGGAGGCTGAGGTCCGAACTGGCAGCAAATGTCCAAACGGTGGGCCTGGAACCACTGGTATCTGTACTCGAGTCGCATTGAAGAAAAGTGGAAGCTAAGCTTGAATTGTAGCTGCATAGATGATATTTGACTATTTTGGTCTACATGACAAAAACATTTCACAAACTCAGGCTTAAAACAAGTGCAATATGAAAATAGACCCAATTTCATGAAACATTTCCCAATAAACTGTTTTTAAATTCGAGAAATAAGTTATCTTTTTAAATTTACCTAATATGGTGCTTTGTCCAACTAATCATAAGTTATTTTATTCCAGAGCACCCAGGTATAATATTAATGTGTTTCAAATACCTGTAACAAGGCTGGATCCAAGACTGTGTTGGAACCAAAATGTCGGACAAGTCAGCCTGTCCTCTAGAGAAGCTCTAGCTCTCACCAGGAGCGCGCTCTTTATCCCTAGTTGGGTGAATACAGCCACGTGAATTTCGAACGGAGCTACTGCGAATGCTCGAAATTTTTCACCTCCGTCAGTCACGTCCGATAAACCACTTCGCTCGGACGGAACGGTCGCAATGTGAATAGCCCTTTCCGCAGAACTGACAGCAAATATCGAACAGCTTGTCTGCCTGCAATTTTTGCAAAACTTCACAGCCCAGCGACTGCAGTTCGCCCATACTCGTGACACTTCCGTTGGGTCGGTGAAAGACTTAGTTTAAACGCTGATTATATTTGACGCGGGTAGCTAAAACTAATTCTTCACACTACTGAAAAGTTTGCACTTATGCAGCTTTCAAGAATTCAGAAAACGTTTACGCAAAGATACTTGATTTTTACAGGAAAGTGGTGAAAACCGATAAAAATCCTTCCAATAAAATCTGCAAAAACTTTGCAACGTCATTTTTCAAAATATTTCTCTTTCAGCTTTTAAACCTGCAGAAGAATCAAAGTGATTGTAAGTAACTAAATAGTTTCCGAAACTCAAAAATAAACGCTAGAAAAAGACTTCAAAGTTTCTATTTCCATAGCTATAAAAAACCTATTTCTTCTGAAATTCGTCCTCAAGCGCATGATTGCGAAAAAAGAAAAATTTTAATAACACGCTGAAATTATTTGCTGTTAAACTAGATAGAAAACCTGATATTTCTGAAAGTTTATTCGCCATGTCTCGGTATGGAAGTCATTTCAAACGTTTATGAATGCGACACAAATTGAAAGTCTATCATGACGATGTAAATTTTCATCGCTATTTTATTTTAAACTTCTATTTGAAATGTTGAATGACATCGCTACAAAAGCGTAAATATAAAATTTTTGTAGCGTTCAAAATTGTTAATTTAAAACATTGAAATTGAAAAAAAAATTAACGGCGCCTAAAATTTACTGAATGAGGTTTAAAAAAATAAAAATTCGAATTTGATTTATGTTTCTCTAAATCATTTTCAGGGTTAATCACTTTCAAATAAATTCAGTTTTGCTTTATTTTCCCCAAATGAGAAGATAATACCGTAAAGAATAAAAAATACTGAAAATAAATAAGTAAATAAAAATACTAAAAATTGCTTAGCATTGAAATTACGTTCTATAAAAACATATAGTCCCCCCCCCCCCCCCACCGTTTTTTCTCCATATTAAACTGCATGAATTCCTTAATACAGTAAGAAAAAGTAAACAGGAATTTTTGCCACCCCCTTTCTCCCCCGTTTTTTCTCCGTACGAAGGAACCCTGATTTAACGTTGCCCGTTTTGTAAGTCGTTTTCGCTTCCGACCTTATTTTCTGTTGGAACCCGAAAAAGGCTATACTGATAATTGTTAAATATTTCGGATTTTACGTTTTTCCTTTCAACAAAGTCCGTTTAATACGCTTTTCAACGCACGGATCAAAAATGTTTTTTTCGACAAGACTTATAAACTTTTTGTTAGATTCTTTTTTCCAGAGAAATTAGTTTCATATGTCATGAGTCAAAAGCAAACGCAGAGGCGGGTCTAACGGTACGCGGACTAAGCGGCCGCGTGGGGCCCCGTCGACCCGTGATGCGCCATGAGGCCCCGAAATTCTCCGAGAATCCAAAATTCGAATGCACTGGTTTTAGATATAACTGCAACCTGTAGCTTAACGAACGAGCTTTTTTGCAGCCGTGGACTAATATATACCAATAGGCTAATGAGGTCCAACCTAAAGGCACCGCTCTGGGGGCCCCAAATTTGTTTCATAAATATTTTAAAAGATGATGACCGTTTCTGAAAGAAAATGAGGACTCATTCAAAAGAACATCTGAAAAATTCAGACAGTTTAAGTCTCTCGTATCATAATATTTATCAAGCTGCTAAAAGGATGTCTTGCACATTTCCGAACATGGAGACACTTTTAAAAATATTTTTGTCAATACCTATGTCAAATGCATCAGGTGAAAGATCGTTTTCTGTTTTAAAAAGAGTAAAAAATTATTTACAAAATAAAATGGGAGAAGAGAGGCTTAACAGCTTAGCCATACTGTATATTGAACAGGAACTGTTGAACCTCGTCGACACGGAAAACATAATTAATGATTTTGCTGCAATTAAATCTAGACGAAAATTTATATGAGGTATGTAAATAAAAAATATTGGTAAACTGTATTGGTTTTTTTCTTGGGGGGGGGGGCTCTCCCCCTTTTTTAGAGTGGGGTGGAGGGGGGCCCCAAAAACTTTTACCGCTTGGGGCCACCACTTCACTTGATCCGCCTCTGAGCAAACGTACTATAGCGATTAGCTTTTGTTAATTTCTTCGGAAACCTTTTGTAAACTTTGACCTTGAAAGTAGCATTTTAACTGTTGTGGTTGTCCTTAAATCTTTAGTCGGTCATAACTTTTGTTCTACTGGTCCTAAAGTAATGTCGCTTTGTACCCAGTTTGCTTTTGGCCATCTGCACCTAATTATGTAACCAAATGTAGGGGTTCCCATTTGAAAATTCAGACTTGGTGCTCATTTCTCTTTATATATGGCCCCTTATCAAACTTTTGCTCACGTAGTTTTAAAGAAGACGTTAATCTATGTCGGAAGACGCCTTTCTTTTGTTCTTAGCATGTATAGCAGCCGAATAATTCAGAGGGTTTCGTTTTTTCTTTCTATGACTGTACCAAAATACTGACACCCTTGTTAGAATTCCAACAAAAGTCAATGTCGCATGTATTGTCTATGTCAGTGGTTCCTGGAGGTGATCGCCCCCAAAGGGGCCATAAATTGTTAAGGGGAGATTACGGGGCGATGGGTATTTAGAAGAGAAACAGTAATAGTAAAAAAGATAACGAAAGTCGAAAGTGTAAACATGTACGAAACCAGTTGTTCAGAGTTCAGACAATTAATCACAATTTATGAAAGAAATAAATTAAAGTTCAAGAGTACAAGAGAACAAATTAGAGTTCATCCTTGCACTTCGGATGAACCTTAGGAAGCATTTTGACATTCGTTGTCAATTTTAGTAATTTTTACATTTTCAATTTATTTTCCTTCAAATTTTTAGTTTCAATGAGTTTAATTCCCCAGATTCCAGTGCAGAAAAGAAAATAATTTCTTGAAAAATGTACTTCTGTTTTTTTGAAAAGTACATCGATGATCTTAGTTAAATGTTACCCTTCAAATGCTTATCAGTTCGCTTTGAAGGGGAAAAAAATAAAAGTATTTAATTTATTTATTAATATTTTTAGTTTAAAAGTGATTGGTTATAATTGCTTTATTGCGTACATTTTACTTCACAAATTAAAGTTAGGTATTACTTATATTTTTAATAATATCGCTGCTCACTTGCTCCAACTCAAGGTTTTTTTGCGGGGAAGAAAGGGGCGGTGGGCGGGCGATTGGTGTCAGTCAGCGTCTTGAAGGGGGCGATGAACTTAAAAAGGTTGGAAAACGCTGGTCTATGTCTATGACATGTCGAATTCTCTCTATATCGGACTTAATAACAGCTTCCGATAGAACTAATGTAATGTCGAAGACGAAAAAGAAATAATGGCGGGTGTTCTCACAGCCCATCAAGCGATTCAAAGCATAAGCACTATAATACTTTTTTTTTTTTTCAAATACAATCCAAGAAGCAACTTTGCCAAATTTCATAGTTCTATAGAACGCGTTATTAATTAAAAAAATGGTATATAAAAACAAAAAAAAGTGACGATTTCACATTTTCCCCACTACTTCATTGAATTAGTGTCATTTTTTGAACAATATGATTAGATTATTAACCCTGCCCCTGATTTTATGTTTTGCCGCTTGATACGTTTTTTGTCACTGGTCCAATTTTAGTCCAACTGAAAACATAACACAGGGGCTCCATCGTTTTTAACGATATGAACTCCTTAATATGGAGCAAGTGAGCGTAAGCTCTGTGATTAAAACTTGAACATTTTACGATTTTCTGATGGATATTTAACGGTCTTTTAAAAATGAAACATTAATCCAAGCACACTTTAAAGGATAAAGGATCGTCATAAATGACGTCATGCTTGGAGTTAGGACGAGTGTTTGCGGGATAAGGACAAGGGGTTAGAAGAAATGTGACATCATCCATTTTGGTTGAAATGAAAACATTTTGTGCAATGTTACGTGACCCTGTGACAAAGGGAGAGGAAGTAGTTAACAAGAAGTGCGAAAATTTGCGACAAAGTAGGGAGGGGGTTAAATATGTTGGAAAAAGAAGTGTGATATCCTTTTGGGACAGCCCCTTACTAGATGAAAAAAAAAATCAGTGCTTTTTAATATTTGCTTTCTGTTACTTAAAAAATACATATTTACGCTTTTAGCTTATTTTAATCAAGGAAAATTTTCAGTTGCGTTAATTTGCGTGTTTGCATGGTAGATAAATCTTAAATTAATTAAAATTTATATTTATTTACCACGGCGGGCATGGTTAAGGATACAATAGTTATGAGATTTTTTTGAGATAGAAAGAAATTAATTTACTTCTCTAAGTTTGAAGAGGTAGGAAAATTTTAATCTAACTAAAGCAAACTTTGAAAGATTCGTTACTTAGTTGTAATCCATTAATAAAACTTAGTTGAAGTAATCCAACAGATTAAAAAATTTAATAAAGATAACCGCAATTAATAGCAATAAAAATGAAACTATAAAGTTGATTTAAGTCCGTTAAAGCTAATGATTTTTTTTATCTTTACGGTAAACTTTGATACTTTGACACAAAATTTTATGCAACTACTCTGCTTCATATTAAATGATTTTTTCGTGAAAATTTCAGCATTGGAGGTACAAAATATCTTTCCCCAAGACAGGAATACTTATATTAGAGTCGCTTAACATAAAATACTGCGAATAAAAAGGTAGAAGAGAATTTCTTTCTGTTTCTGAGGGAAATATGTCTTTAAAACAGTTGACTGCAAGTTTATATTTTTCCTACCTGCGTGGCCCGGCATTGCACGGGCTACCTTGGAAACGAAAGTGATGTCAAGTGACCTATTCGCTTTCGGTAGAGCAACTAACTCGCATTAAGGCGGCTCGCTACGGCCAGCGCTCTCTACACACAATTGCCAAAACAATACTTTTTATAAATGCCATCTCTCGAGAAGAGTTAAAACTAATCCGCTCATGCTTTTCGACCATTATAATTTTAAAACTATAATAATAATTCCTTACATATAGCATAATGTTGTATAGCTTAAAGCCTTTCTGGTTAAATGGACTATTCAACACAAAAAGAATTTTTCAATTCGAACCAGTAGTTCGTGAGATTAGAGCGCTCAAACAAACAAGCAAACTCTTTAGCTTTATAGTATTAGTATAG